>JAJIBD010009710.1:0-60558 GCA_021461705.1 Cryptotis parvus
CCCTGAGCATTCCCGAATGTGACCCAAAAAATAAAAAAAAATCGATTTTGTATTATTAAACCTAACATTGTAAGGTAGCTAAATATTAAACCATCCAGCATGTAAGAGCCATATACTACTTGCTTGAGAATAATCCCTATCTAAATTGTTATAACGTTTTTTTCTATGTAATTTTCATATCTACATGTATTAGTGAGCCTGATTAAATGCTTTCATCCAATCTTGATATAAAATAATTCATAAGATACTAAAACATCTTGATATTAAAGAACCAGACTCTGGAGCTAGAGTACAGAAGTACAGAAGATAGGACCCTTGCCTTGCATGCAGCTGACCTGGGTTTGATCCCTGGCACCCACTCCTGAGCCCACCCTGGGAGTGATCCCTGAGCACAGAGCTGGGAGTAAGCCCTGAGCACCACTAGATGTGGCCCCGAAACGAACAAAAACAAAAAAAAATCAGACACTTATAAAGTGAGGGCACCATCATAAATGACTTACCAGACATGGTTTATAGAGTGGTCGGTACCATCCTAGACAAATGTACCATACACAGCTATAATGTGGCAGGTGCCATCACAGACAAACGTAGCAGACATGGTTATAAAGTGGCAGGTACCATCATAGATGAATGTAGCAGATAAGGTTATAAAGTGGCAGGTACCTTCATAGACCAATGTACTGGACTCAGTTATAAAGTAGCAGGAACCGGTCTGTAACAGACTCAGTTATAAAGTAGCGGAGTACCATCATAGATGAATGTACCAGGCACTGTTATAAAGTGGCAGCTATCTTCATAGATGAATGGACCAGGCGCTGTTATAAAAGTCGCAGCTACCTTCATTGATGAATGTACTAGACATGGTTATAAAGTAGTGGGTACCATCACAGACTAATGTACCAGACATGGTTATAAAGTTGCGGGTATCATCACTGAAAAACTTACCAGGCATGGTTATAAAGTGGCAGATACCATCATTGACAAATGTACCAGACTCAGTCATAAAGTGGCAAGTGCCATTATAAACAAAAGTAACAGACACAATTATAAAGTGGCAGGTGCCATCATAGACCAATGAATCAGACATAGTTATAAGCAGCAGGTTCCACTGTAGATGAAAAATGGTGGTGGTACAGGTATAGATGAACGTATCAAGCTGACCGTGAATAGAAAATTCAGCACATCTCACCTTACTGGACAAACGACTCCAAAGCCAGCACAAACTCTTGTTCATTACGTTGATTTTCATTAGACTATTGGCTTTCAAAGCTACATGTCCATCACTGATCCCTTTCAGTTCCAAAACAGCCCCTCCTACAGCCAGCACAGGGCCCCCTTCTAGCCTGGCCAACCCTGGTCCTGCTGTAATGCAAATAATGGCAAATGCTCTGAGAAAAATGGGAAATTAAAGGTGAATAATTCAAAATATAGCAACTGATAGGGACATAGAGAAAAATCTCTAGCCAAGAATTTATAAAATAGGGGCCGGAGTGATAGCCCAGCGGGTAGGGCGTTTGCCTTCGCGGCCAGCCCATGCTGGTCAGGGTTCGATTCCCGGCATCCCATATGGTCCCCCGAGCACAGCCAGGAGTGATTCCTGAGTGCAGAGCCAGGGAGAAACCCCTGAGCATTGCCGGGTGTGACCCAAAAAAGCAAAAAAAAAAGAATTTATAAAATAAATTCCACTTTTATCTCTTTTAAAAATTTATGAATAAAGTCAATTTTTGGTGGAGTCATTGTAAGATTGTTTTAAATATTCAAAAATAAACAAAATAGACAATACATTTATCCTGAATAGCCAAAGGGTATTATAGACCTCATTCCCATGACCTGATGGAATGGTTTGAGGCTCTTTATGTTCCTGGGTGAGCAGATGCCCTTGGGCTACACTAGCATGTACAGTACATATGGAGATGTTACTGGTGCCAGCTCGACAAATCGATGAACAACAGGAAGACAAGTGATACAAGTGATACAAGCCAAAGGGTAATAAAAACTCACTTTTTTTTGTTTTGTTTTTTGGGCCATACTTGATGGCACTTAAAATTACTCCTGGATCTTTGCTCAGGAATATCTTCTGGTGGTGCTCAGGGGATCATATTGGATGCCAGGGATCAAACCTGGGTCAGCCACATGCAAGGCAAGCACTCTGTCAGATGCACTGTCTTTAAAATCCCTATTATACTAGCACTCCTCCATGTGATTTAAGTACTGGGTTTCCAGCCAAACCCTATAAGCCTCTCTACTTCAATTACAGTTCAATTAAGTGTGAATATAGATATCAAATGAAATGTATTGTAAATGCATCATAGATAGTTGTTTAGCTCAACGTAAAGAGTGACAAAGCAAGGCAATAAGCAGCACACAGAGAAGACTGAGCCGTATACATCACTTGTTGGAACATCACAATTTAAAAGTTATGTTTATCCTTAGATCCCTGAGCATGAGAGAGTGAGTTTCCATCAATATCATTAGAATAATGATAGACACATTATTACTGCGCAGTTCATCAGTAAATTCACGAACTGAGAGCCTCCTACTGAGAGTATCCCACCTGCAAGGCAGAGCCTGGAAAGCTACCCATGTCATATTTGATATGCCAAAAACCAGTAACAATTATAGATCTCATTCTTATGTCCTGACAAATGGTTTGAGACTCTTCAAGTTCCTGGAGCGAGCAGATGCCCTTGGGCTACACTAGCCGCGACAGGACATATGGAGATGTTACTGGTGCCCGCTCGAGCAAATTGATGCAACAACAGGTAGACAAGTGATGCAAGTGATACTCATGTGGCTAGAGACTGGGCAAAATTCATCGCTGCCTTTGCTGGCCCTTCTCCCACAACTGACCCTGACACTAATCAGAACTGATACTAAGAAGGATGAAAGGGGGTGTGGGATACCTGCCTCACCCTTGACCCCAAAGCACAGGCAGGGGAGGGAGAGAGAGAGAGAGAGAGAGAGAGAGAGAGAGAGAGAGAGAAAGAAGGAAATAAATCAAGGGTGGAAGTAAGAAAAGACAGAAAGCAACAGGGTAAGGGGCTACTACAGGTCTCCGGCACATTGGTGGTGGGGGAAATATGTAACATCCAAAGTGCAGAGCCAACAATTCAAAAAAGCAGGAGACCCAAACTATAACCACCAAACTTAAAACTGTCTATCAGGAGGCAGGTGGTATGGTACCTGGGTAAGCAGACACTGGTGGTAGAATTGTTGCTGGAACAAGGTATGCCTAAAAACTCAATTATGAATAACTCTGTAATTCATAGCACCTTAATAAAAAATTTTATGTATATAAAGAAATAAGCAACAGTAGTTCTTTTTTTTAAACATTTTATTATACCACCGTGAGATATACAGTTACCAACGTTGTTCATGTTTGGAGGTTTTGGTCACATAGTGTTCCAGCTGGACTTTGAAGCTGCTGCTGCTGAAAAGTCCAGCTGGAACACTATGTGACCAAACCTCCAAACATGAACAACGTTCAAATGCTGGACTTTGAGATGACTACAAGAGTATGCTACCCACGGCAGAGCCTGGCAAGCTACCCGTGTTGCATTTGATATGCCTGATACCAGTAACAATTATAGACCTCATTCCAGAATGGATTGAGGCTCTTTATGTCCTGGAGCAAGCAGATGCCCTTGGGCTCTACTAGCATGAGACAGGACATATGGAGTGTTACTGGGGCCTGCTCGAGCAAATCGATGATGAGCGGGAAGACAGTGACAGTGACAGTGTTCCAGCACCCCACCCTCCACCAGTGCCCATTTCCCACCACCAATGTCCCCAATTCCCTCCCCCTCCCATAGCCTGCCTAAATGGCAGCTTCTTTATCTCTTTTCTCTCTCCCTCTCTCTCTTTTTTTCTTCTCTTACACATTGTGGGTTGCACTACATACACTTAGAAACCAACATGTGCATTTTTTGCCTGCATTTAATGCTCAAACTATAATATAATGCTCAGTTCTATGTTGGTATCCAGCCCTTTCGACATTTATTCACACATGTTCCCTTCTCTATCTTACCTAACCTCTGACTCCAACACGTTTGTAGTAATTTCCACTTTTGGTAAGATCACCTGATATATTTATGCAATGCAAATAAATGCAGTCATTCTATGTCTCTCTCTTTCCTGTGACTAATTTCACTCAACATGATCCTTTCCATGTCCACCCATTTATAGGCAAATTTCATAACTTCATTTTTCCTAACAGCAGCAGTAGTTCTTAAGCAGCTGGGGTGTGACTGCTCCTTGGTCAAGATCTGTTAAAATCAGACCCCAGTAAAATTTCCATTGGAAGAGAAGGCCAAAGACCCACCCCATTTATTTTTTCTTTGCTCAATCCAACATAAATTCAATTTTGTTAGGGGTAACTTTATAATAAAACAGGTATTGGCGGGCAGGCACTCAAAGGTGTGCCCTAAGAGTCAAATTTATAAGATATTTGAAAACCCCTACTGTGCCTTAATTATCATTTTATTCTTAACAGTCCTCACTGCTGTTCATTCACTACTTACTGGGTTAAGACACACATATAAACTCCCTTTACCGGAGGTCAGGGAGCATAATGGAAAATCGGAACATCAGGCTCCCACAGACCTGTCCGGAAATCCTTGTTCCACCATATACTTTGCTGCAACTGAATCCACCCACTTTTTAATGGGGGCTAAGCTCACAGCCTCTTTAGATTATGCACAACCTCAAAAAGCAAAGACAGAGTGCCTAGCAGAGAGGAAGCATTCTCTCATGCCCTTGTATACAGTCCTAGAGTAGTACAGAGCATCCCAGACAGCCAGAGAGGATGTGGTAGTGCTTGTTTCAGACCCCCCCCCCCCACCCCCCCAAGAAAAATCAATCATGATCATTAAAGCAGGCCTGTGGATCAAAAGGAAAGCACAAACAACAGCAACAACAGAAGTCCAAGAGCCCAGTGCTGTGCATGCCACAAGCTTTGGGGGGAGGGGAGGGCAGGGCAGAGGTGGGAAGCAGGAGCCCAGCTACACTAGGCAGCCAGAACAGCCTTTAGCTCCACATGGCTCTGGAAGGCTCAGGTATGGCTCCCCGGGGCCACCTGTTAGATGTCAGTGGATCTCTATCTATTTGCAGCAAGTGCTCTACTAGTTGGGCTACTTTTTCCATTTGTTTTTGGACCAAACCCAGATGTACTCAGGGGCGTACTCCAGGTTTTATCCTCAAGATCATTTCTGGAGGGGCTCAGGGACCAGATGCTGTGACAGGAATCGAACCCAGGACTGGACTCTCTCTAGCCCAATTCTGTGCCCTGCTACAACAAATAACCACAAACTTAGAAGCTTAGAATCATGCAAGTCTGCAACTTGTTCTGGAGACTGAAAATCTAAGATGGGGCTTCCTAGACTAACACGGGATTGAAAGCAGAGCTATATTCCTCCTGGATATATAGGTAGGATCCACTACCTACCTCAGTCAGCTGCATGAGGCTGCTCAAGCCCATGCTCACGACCCGCAAATGCAAATTGTTGGTGTACTATTTATTTTCAGCCTATTTGCTAGCCCTGGGTTTTGTATTATAAATGACAGGTTGCTCTCTCTCTTTCCAGTAAGCCTTTTACATATACTCATGCTAGTACAAATGATATTTTGTATAGGCAAAGCAGTGCATTTGTGAGTTATTTACTTTGAATTAGTTACTCCTGGGCATTCGTCATATTTCCTAACTAAAAACCTCAGTGGCCTTTAGACTGATTCTAATTCCTCACAACTGATAAAGGAGGGTCCCATCATGGGACTAGATGGAACCAGGTAAAAGAGATCACCCTGGCCTCGACATGAGACATCTAAGTATCTTAGGCAATGCTCTGAGAGCAAGATCTTGGAGCAAGCTCTGTTCTGACCCAAAGATAAGCAATGGAACAATAGGGCCCTGAGGGGATTGGGAATGATCAGTGTGGCGAGGAAATATAGTGTGGGCTATATGGTGTGATCTCTCCAGGAAAGGTCACCCTATAAATTTAATCCGGGTGTAGATAAATGTCTCTCTCTTACTATGTTCATGCAGAAATGACTAGAAATGTTATTGAATGATTTTTTATCAGCCAAGAATGAGAGAAAAACAACATCAAAGTTATACCCTATAGGCCTCAGAAACAGGGGGCATGTCCCCTTTTGCCCCTGTGAGGGGAAGCCTTTTTTCACCTCACTGTTTTCATGATAAAGGAGCCATTTACCTTTTGAACTCCCTGCCCCTGCCTTTGTAAAATAGTATTTCTGGCAGATTTGATTGTGGTGTGGTGGTGGTGGTAGTGGTGGTGGTGGTGGTGTGTGTGTGTGTGTGTGTGTGTGTGTGTGTGTGTGTGTGTGTGAAGTAGCTAGAGTTAGGAATGCGTGGAGAAAATTTAAAGTCTCAGATTTTTCTAGAACTGGTGGATGCTTCTTTGTCCATCAGGCGGAGGGGACGATTGTCAGCCCTGAATGCAGCCAGGGAACCTGTCTGACCCCAAATCTTTTTGGGGACACCCGAACAGCCCCAACAGCGAACCTCTCTTTTATGTGTCATGTTCTCTCTGGTTCCCTTTGTTGTTAGGAACCCCTGATGACACAGCCTACGCAGATAATCCAGAATTCAGATAATCCAGAATGCAGATAATCCAGGATAATCTCCCCACCTCAAAACCAGTTCAACAAGGGGTGGCTACATGCGCTGTGCAGGAGCCGCACACACCACACACACACACACACACACACACACACACACACACACACACACACACACACACACAAAAAGATAAATCCCTTTACTGAATCTTATCTGTGAGGTCCCTTTGTCAAGATAAGCTAAAATATTTCAAATTCTAGAAACTACAGTACAGGCATATTCCAGTTCCATTTTTCTATATGCCTATAGTCACCAGGCACAGAAATGATACGCTAAGAAAAAAGCATGTCTCTAAAGTATTCCAGCCATGTCATGGAGTCATAAGGAAGCACAGAGGCAAAACTGGGGAGAGTGGACGGGTTCTTCAACACCACTGCCCAGTGGTCTTAAAAAGTATCAAAATACTGGTCAAAAGAAAGGATGGTTTAAAATGAAAGGAGAATACAAAGCTGGGGCACCAAACTTGAACTGAGTCAACAAATCAGATACAAGAGGGTATCAATTTCCTGAGTCAAATACTGCACTAATTCACAACTTTTCTATAAATCTGAGATTATAAGTCAAAATAGAACCTGAAAGTGAAAGAAAAAGAGAAAACTACCACATGCAAAAACACACATTAAACATCATGCCTCACCCTAGAAACAAACTAAGAAAAGAGGCACAGATAGTGGTAGACGTCTCAGAACATGTGTATGACTGAACAGCAGCTGCTATCTTTTCTCTTTAGTAGACAAAGAACAGTATGCACAACTTTGGTTCTGCGGTAAAAAGAATTAGCTCAGTATCTGAACATATTCTAAGCAAAAGAAAAGATATTTGCACAGCCCTCAACAGAGCACACACAGAAAAACACCTAAATGAAATAATCACACATTCAGCAAGCAGCTGAATTTTAACTAGCGAAGCCTGAAGGACAGGCCAGAAAACCAATCAAAAGATGGAGCACAAGTGAGTGACCCAAGAAGTTTGTGAGCAAAGTGTCTTTAGGGCCTGCTGGACATCCTCCTCAGTGATCGGTGGCAAATACACACAGCACTTTAGCTCTCCTCCTAGAAGATTCAAATACAGCCTCTGCAGACCACAGAATCTCCAACAATTGGTTCCAAGACAGAAACTGAAACAAAAAAGACGTATAGAGTGATAAGCCCCCAGCCCCTTGAGGTGAGAGAGACAGTATAAGGTTAAGGCACTTGCTTTGCATACAACTGATCCCTATTCCAATCCCGGCATCACATAAGAGACCCTGAGAACCACCAGGGGATACAGCTGCTCACAGAGCCAGGAAGAGGCCCTGAGCACTGCCTAGTGTGGTCCAACACACCCTTAGTCCCCACACTAAAAATTAAAAACTCAAATCCCAGACCCAAAGCCTCTGCTCCTTCTGTATGTCCCCACACCTGTGAACTTGGTTATTCCCATGTGCCTGCAAGTAGTCCAAAGAGGGATGGTAACACCGCATGAGGTGATTCTTGCCCAGGCAAAGGATTTGAGACCCAAACCAGGGGATGGAATCCAGTTCAACCATAGTTTACAGAGGAGTTTATCAGGTTTCTTCACTTCCTGTACCTCAATTTCCGCATTCGCTGCCCTTAAGTTTCCTGAGACATGAATGACATCATTCTTCCAGGAACCAATTAGTACCAGAAAATAATAAACTCTACCTGAACTTCACTCCCCTTTAATCTTCCATTATCCTAATGAGCACTTACTGCCACAAATTTTATCTCCTTTTCTCTTCTGTGCATCACAGTAGTTTCTTGGTCTTTTTTCTAATGGTTTCCTTGGAAATATAAGGTGACTAGTCAAAGCAGGTTATTATTTTTATTAAGTAAAACTTCTCCATCCTTTATAAAAATGACAAAGGATTCTCAGTGGATTCATTAAAAAAAAACTACTGAAGAGTAATCAAGGCTATCACAAAATGTGAATCTCTTGTCACTGGTGGCTGAAGCAATCGTGACAGAGGGTAGGGCATTTGCCTTGCCGATCCTCAGCATCCCAAATGTTTCCCTGAGAACTGCCAAGAATAATTCCTGAGAGTAGTGCCGTGAGTAACCCAAGCAGAAAATCCTGGAGAGAAGTGGGCCTTGGCACGTGGTTCAGTGGCAGAACCTATGCAAGCCAAGTACCATGCTGGAGTCTATACCTGGTACTGCCTTGGAACCACCCCCAGAAAAAGCCACTAACTGATCCATTTCATGACCTTTTTCTAAACACCATTTTAATAAAACCAGTGAAGTTGGGAAAACAGCATAACATAAAGAAATGCAGAAAAGGGTACATGGAAGTCAAGAGCCAACATGGTTGAGACTATTCCCCATGCACACAGAGATTCTCTCCAAACTCTGGGCCTGGTATTTCACTGCATTATATACTACTCTTTTCACTATTTTAAGTGTTGGAAAACTGTTGTGAATTAACAAAAAGAAATTCCAGAAAGTGAAATGACTTCTCCCAAGCCTAACAACTCCCATGGAGAAGCCATGTTATAAGCATGGGTCTATCCATCTTTACCTAGTTCATGGAAGGTAATAAAATAAACATGCCATAATCAATACTGTAGCAAACTCAGGAATAATTTCATTTTGTTATTATGAACTCATCAGAAAAAAGTCAAGGAATAAAGAGAAGGAGCAGCAGAATGGGAAAGCAGAAAGGTAGGAAAACGGTCTTAGGTTAAACACCAAGTTCAATGATCCAGCAATCCCTCCTCTGAGGATTCACGCAAAAGAGAACCAGAATGGAGGGCTAGAGAGCTTAAAGGACTGAAGCACGTATTTTGTATGCTGGAGCCCTAGCTACCATTCCAGGCAATACATGGTCTCCCAAGTCAGAAGTAGCCCCTAGCACCACCAGATGTGCCCCTGCCCACACAGAAGCACATCAATAGATACTTGAAATCAAGATCTCAAATAAGTATCTATATGTGCTCATTACTTTATTCACTATATTCAAGACATGGAAATAACATGTGTCCATCAGTGAATAAAGGAATGAAGAAAATATGGCGGAATATGCACACAATAGAATATCAGTGGGCCTTTAAAAGGAACAAACTCAGGCCCAGGGAGAAACACAGGGATTTGATCCTAAGCACTGCAAGTCCCACAAAGCACCTCATGGATAGCCCTGAGGCCTCAGGCAATGCTGATGGGGTGCTGGTGGTCCAAGCAATCCTCCATCCTTACACTAACCACTGAACCACCCAGTCTGGCCTGCCAACTATCTCTGAGAGTGACCCAAGGCTCCCTGGGCACTCCTTGGAGGCCCTTCACCTGTAAAACTAAAATAAAAATTGGGGGTGAGGAAGTGTTGGTTTGGGGCCACATTCTCTGTGCTCAGAGCTTGCTCCTATCTCTGTCCTAAAGGGATCCCTCCTGGTGGTGCTCAGGGGACCTTGTAGGGATACTGAGGACTGATCTCAGGTCAGTCATGTGCAAAGCAAATGTACTACCCACAGTACTCTAGCCCCTAAATTTTTTTTAAATAATAAAATTCTAGGAGGTAGAGAGATAGTACATCAGGTACAACACTTGCCTTGCACATGGCGAACCCAAATTTGATTGCAGGCACCCAATTGCAGGCCCCTGAGCACAGAGCAAGGAATAAGACCTGAGCACAGCCAAGTGTGGTCACCAAAGTAAAACAAAATAAAAACATGAAATTTTGTAACAGGCAATAACAAGGATGAGCTTTGAGGACACGAACTGAGTAAGTCATTAAAGAACAAATATATGATTCCACTCCAAAGCAGTATGGAAAACAGATAAAGAGAGAATGAAATGGACTTGGTAGCCAGGAGCCTGAGGCAGAAGGGGGAAAACAGAGACTAGCTAATCAGTGGTGTTAGGTTTCAATTCAGGAAGATCAATTGATTCTGAGATTTATTTAGTGGTTGTGAAACAAGGGGTGCAGAAAGTGCAAATGTGACAAAATCACATGTACAATGAAAGTGACGGAAAAAGATAAAATGTCCATCTATACGGGTCTTTTCTAAAGCGGGCTCTTAGCATAAAGAGAAATGCTTGTTTTATAAAGATTTCAGGGGTCTGTTCCCTCAGGGTTCAGGATCAAGAGCCAAACCCACTCCCTGCCCATGAGGTCTTGAAGGGCAGAGAGATGAGGCCAAATGATCTGTGGACACCTTTGGTTCTGGGCCACCTCATCAGCTGACTGGAGTCTGGCTGAAAGAAATAAATGTATGTACCAAGTTTTCTCAGTTTAGATGAGGTGCTTTCCCAATTGGCCCAAATAGATGTGTGGAATATATACTTAGATCCTCTTTTTTGCTAATCTATTCTAATGAAACATTAAAAATATAAATATAGCACTAAATTGTCACCTTAAAAAAGACATGAAATTATAAAGAAAACTAAAAGCAACTATTTATATTCTACGGAAAGATAACAGACTGAGCCAAATTTAAAATATTAGCTCAGATCCTAACAACAATCTGAAGGAAAATCATTTTATGATGTCTGCTAAAATGGAAATGGGGTTCAGAAAATCAAGCCCCGAGATCACACAGCTGGGATGTGAATGAGTCAGGATTCAAATTCAATCAGGATAAATCATATTTGATATGCCAAATACCAGTAATAATTTGAGCCCTCATTCCCATGACCTGATGTAATGGTTTGAGGCTCTTTATGTTCCTGGAGCAAGCAGGTGCCCTTGGGCTCTACTAGCATGAGACAGGACATATGGAGATGTTACTGGTGCCCGCTTGAGTCAATCGATGATGAATGAGAAGACAGTGATACAGTGATACAGTGAAGTTGGAAAATCTCCTACTACTGAGAACAAATTCCAAAGTTTAGTAAACTCTTCCTAAGGTGCCAACAGAACAGTTTTATGCTTACTAAAACAGCCTTTCTAACACACCCTGGCCAGCTCTAAAAGGCCCGTTTATCAGCAGCAACTGTGCCCACTGGCACAGGACCTGATCCACACCACAGTTCTATGGAAAATACTACTCAAGTCAAACCTCAAAGCCATCTATTGGTATTCTTGGCTGGTCTAGTAATATGGCAACCTTCCAAGTAATCAGAATAAAAGACCCTTATAATGCTTTCAGAGAAATCTTAACTAGCTACAAAGATCAATCTTTGCAACAGATAGACTCTTGGATAATTTCCAAATAATCAAGCACCTGCTTGCAGCCCTGTGCAGAAAACGAGAATATTTCTTCACCATGCCATAGTCAACTCTGCACATCCATAAAACTCTCTCTGCTTCCATGGCTCATTCTCAAAAATTGGTGAAAAATCCAATGGGGAAAAGCATATTAGATAAATGGGTATTAAGTTACACTGTAAAAGCACTGCTGATATTTGATGATTTCTGTGTCACAAATAAAAGTAATTTCAAATGGCAAAAACTGAACCTTAGAACAAAGGTTTAGGTGCAGAAGAAAAAAACAAACAAAAAAATGTGTCTTCTACAAAGAAGCACGCCAAGTTTGAGACCTGTGTGTACTAAAAGCCTACAGAGTTCTAGTCACAAAGAAGAATGCTCGCATGGCCCAGAGGCACTACTCGTGGATTATTTACATTACAACCCTCCCACACGCATCTCTACCGACAGCTCACGCACAGCTCTGGGCCTGAGAGGTTAAAAAAGGTGATGTCTAGCATCACCTGGTTTAAACAGAACATGTTGTCCGGTTCTTGAGAGGAGAGAGAGAGAGAGAGAGAGAGAGAGAGAGAGAGAGAGTGATTCCTATGATTATGTGTCAACAACACAGAGACCAAATCAGTCACAGATTAAATTATGTGGCTACAACAGTGAAATTCTATTGTTTGCCATTAGCTCTGGTATCCACCAATGACTCCACTCTCCTTTGTGCTCTTCAACAAACGTTGTATAAATGTGTAAACTAAAACAGAATATTTTATATTTTAGACTCCTTCAGGCCCAAGGATAGTACATGGCACTTGCTCTGCAAGCAGCCAGCCAGTTGGATTCCTGGCACTCCACATGGTACCCTAAACATCATCAGTGCAAATTCCTAAACTGGGAACTAGCCCCAAGCATCACCAGGAGTGGCCAAATCCACATCCTCCCAAATAAGCAGACTCATTTATATATAAACTTTTTTTTGGCATTTTCTTGGGTCACATCAGGCAATGCTCAGGGGTTACTCCTGGCTCTTTGCTCAAGAATTACTCCTGGCGGAGCTAGGGCGAATAGATGGGATACCAGGGATCAAACCCAGGTAGGGCAAATGCCCTACTTGCTGTGCTCTCGCTCCAGCCCCTATATGTAAACTTTTTAAGGGAACAGGATTTTTTTTGCCAATAGGATAAAAAAAAGCTATTTTTTATTTTTTATGACCAAAAAATAGAACATAAAATGCTGTGTATTTTTAAGTTTCAAGTGTAATTTATATGTCAATATCTGTACATATTATATTATCATCAAATATCTAGCTTCTGCCATACACATACAACTCTTCATGTTTTAAGTCTTAACATATGCCTAATAGCTTCTTACCATGTAGCATAAGACCATTAAGAGAAGTCTAAAACTTTCAGTAACCCAAATAGTCAAACAAAATGTAAGTGTACATTTATTTACAATAAACTAATGATATACTAGATATCTACTAGCTTGAGCTTTAGCCTTAAAATGTAAAATGAATAATTAGTATAGTACTCAAATCTATTAAAATGATCTGCTTAATAAATATGCTGAAGCATGTATCAAATGCAAAATATAATTGCATTTTGATCTGTAACTCATTTTAAATGACAGCCACATAAATCAAATTTTAAATGACAGCCACTAAGTCCTAATAATTTACATACTATAAATATTAATCACAGCATAAGGTATCACTTCACTTGTATCACTTGTCTTCCCATTGTTCATCAATTTGCTGGAGCAGGTATCAGTAACATCTCCATATGTCCTGTTGCTGGTAATGTAGCCCAAGGGCATCTGCTCACTCCAGGAAAATGAAGAGCCTCAAAACCATTCATAAGGTAACGAAAAATAAATGAAACTAATAGGAAAGCGGTAAAAATACACCCTACTGAACAGGAGAAAATATTGGTACTTAAAGCCTAGAAGAGGTTACCTTGTACTCAGTAGCTCCAGGTTCAATCCCATGTACCACACAGTGTTCCAAGTACTGCCGAGAGACCCCTGATAGCTGAACCAGGAGTAAGCTCTAAACACTACTGGGCATAGACTTACCACCCCACTATAAAAAAGAAAAAATATTTGCACACACTCTATCAGATAAAGAACGGAAAACAAAGATCAAAACTCAACAACAAAAAAATCCAGTGACCCTATCCACCCAGCAGAAGAAATGATCACAGCCCGGTTTGCGTGGCCGCTTGCGGCTGTGCAATTCATCAATAAATATGCAAGTTTTGAGGTGACTACAAGATTATACCACCTGCACAGCAGAACCTGGCAAGCTACCCATGTCGTATTTGACATGCCAAATACCAGTAACAATTATAGACCTCATTGCCATGACTTTGTGGAATGGTTTGAGGCTGAAGGGACAGCGGGTTCTAGCCCTGGCCTGCCACCCCAGCAGAGCCGCACAACAAGCCAGATGACCCCCCACTCCATCGGGCCGCCATTTTCCACATCCAGACTTCCCTCTCGTCAGAACTCCACCCAGCGACAGCCTATCACAGCCTGTCTCGTGCGGCCACTTGTGGCCTGCGATTCATCTATAAATGTTATATTTAGAGGTGACTACAAGGGTATGCCACCTGCATGGCAAGCCTGGCAAGCTGCCCTGTTTTATTTGATATGCCAAATACCAGTAACAATTATATTAGTTCATTCCCATGACCTAATATAATGGTTCGGGCTCTTTATGTTCCTGGAGCAAATAGATGCCCTTGGCTCTACTAGCATGAGACAGGACATATGGAGATATTACTGGTGCCCGCTCTAGCAAATAGATGATCAATGGGAGGATAGTGATAGTGATAGTGATGTTCCTGGAGCGGGCAGATGCCCTTGGGCTATCTTGCATGTGACAGGACATATTGAGATGCTACTGGTGCCTGCTCGAGTAATCGATGACCTACTGGAAGTCAAGTAATCAAGTGATCAAGTAACCCCATGAAAAATGGAAAGCTGAACAATTCTTTAAAGAATACAGATGGCAAATAGGCATATGAAAACATGCTCATCTTTCCATGTGTTTAGGGGAAATGCAGATCAAAACAACACTGAAATACCATCTCTTGACAGTGAGAATGGTATTCCTCAGAAGGTCTGGAAATGGCTTGTATTGAAGGGATTGTGGTGAGAAAGGAAATCTCATCCACTGATGGTGGAAATGTCATCCAGTTAAACCTTATGTAAAATAATAAGAGATCTCTCAACAACAGGAATATAAATCCCATGTGACTCAGCAATCGCCCTTCTTGATACCTACATCCAAAACACACATTCTAAAAGATACATTCATCACAATGCTTAAGTAAAATAATCGAGATACAGAAACAACCCAACTGTTCAACTATGGATATACAGATCAACAAGTTGTGATATGTACATACGCACATGTCATATGTGCATGGATGTATAGTGGAAAGCTATGCATTTTGAAGAAAGGGAAATATCATGCCATCTGCCAAAACATGGATGGAACTAAAGTATATCATATTGAGTGAAGTCAGTCAGATGGAAAGGAAGATACAGAATGATCTCTCATCACTTGATCACTTGAATCCCGTTATTCATCGATTTGCTCGAGCGGGTGCCAGTAACATTTCCATTGGACCCTATCACATGCCAATATAGCCCAATGGCATCTGGTTGATTCAGGAATATGAAGAGCCTCAAACCGTTCCTTCAGGGTCTTTACAAGGAAGTCTGACTATTTTGTAGGTGGGCGGCCACATGATCTTTTGATATCCCGTGGGATCCAGTCAGTAATGGCTCTAGTCCAGCGGTTGTCTCCAAATCGCATTACATGTCCAGTCCATCTGATTTTCGATGCCTTGGCAAACGAGACAGCGTCCCTGATTCTGGAATAGCGACAGAGGTCGGAACTACAGATTCCTTCTCTCACTTGAGTGAGGCGTGATATTCCAAGCATAGCTCTTTAGATTCCTCTCTGGGAGACCCGAATAGCATTCTCGTCCTGCTTTCGTAGGGCCCAGGTCTCTGAAGTGTATGTTAATGCAGGGAGAACGGTGGAGACAAAGAGATGTGCCCTTAGCCGGAGGTTCTTTGTCCTTTTAGCTATTTCTTCTATGCCTTTGAAGGCATTCCATGCCGCTCTCTTCCTCCTGCGCAGCTCAGGTTTTAGGTCGTTCATCATGTTGACTTCTCGACCTAGGTACACATAACTGCTGCATTCAGAGATGTTTGTTCCATTGAGAGTGAATGGGGCCTCAGGAACTAGTTCATTTTTCACGAACATAGTTTTCTTCAGATTCAGCTGTAGACCTATCTTTCCACATTCTCGGTCAAAGTCAGCCAGCATTTGTGCCGCTTGGCTAATGTTTGGTGTTATTAGAACGATGTCATCAGCGAAGCGGAGGTGGTGTAGTTGCCGACCATCTATCTTCACTCCCATTCCTTCCCATTCTAATTGTTGCATGATGTTCTCGAGGGTGGCGCTGAAGAGTTTTGGTGAAATGGTATCACCCTGTCAAACTCCTCTTTTCACATTAATGATCACCTCTTTGTAGAATGGTGAGATCCTGGTGGTGAATCCGTAATACAGCTCATGAAGGATCTTGATGTATTGGGTTTGAACACCCTGTTTGGCTAGGGCTTTGATGACTGCTTCAGTCTCCACAGAATCAAAGGCTTTCTGTAAATCAATGAACGTGAGACAGAGAGGCATCTTGTACTCCCTACAAACCTCGATGAGCTTGGTTACCATGTGGATATGGTCGATTGTGCTGAATCCTTTCCAGAAGCCTGCTTGCTCGCATGGTTGTCCTTCATCTAGTGTTCTGCTAATCCTGTTCAGGATGACTCGTGTAAACAGCTTGTAGATGACAGACAACAGGCAGATGGGGCGATAGTTGCCGATGTCGTGAATGTCTCCCTTCTTGAACAGTAGAACTGTCCTGCTGGTTTTCCATTGGGAGGGCACCTTGCATTCGGACAGGTAGCGTGTGAAGAGCCGAGCTAGTGTATTGATGAGTACCGAAGGCAGGTTCTTCAGGTGTTCGGGTCTGACTCTGTCTGGGCCTGGTTCTGTTCCCTTCTTTACCGACGAGATGGCATGTCGGATTTCAGAAGGGAGAACGTTGGGAATGACATATGCATCCTGTGTAATTTGGTATGCGGGCAGGTGGATGTGGCTATCAAAGAGATTTGAGTAGAAGTCATGGATAATCTTCTCCATTGCCTTTCTGGAAGATGTGATAGATCCATCAGGGCGTCGGAGGGCAGTCATCTTGGTCTTATAGTTGGCAAAGGACAGGCGGGCAGTTCGAATGCTTTTCCCGGCTTCTGCTGCATCTTCCAGTATTTCTGTTCTTCTGTCTCTGAGGTCTTCTTTTTATCGCTTCTCTGCACTGTTTAGCAAGCTTGGATGTTAGCATTTGGTCTCCTGAGGCTCGCACCTTGCCACATTGGCGAATGAACTTGAGAGTTTCTGAAGACAGGCGTCCTTTTGTGTCTTTCTCTCTCTCAGCATTCTTCGCACAATCATGGAGGTGCTGAACCAGTTGGTTGTATTCTTCTTCGATGTCGTCAATGATGGTATCTTCCCATGTTGCTGCAATGGTGCCAAAGAGTTCCCAGTTGGTGGTTTTTCTGGGAGTTCTCTTCTTAAACTTTGCAGCCTTTTCTCCCCGTTGCAGGAAGTATAATTTTGCACGAAGGAGATGGTGGTCTGATCCTGTTTGGAATTTGGGGACGACAGCTACATTGGTCAGACAAAACCGTCGATTGAAGATGATGTGGTCTATTTCATTGTGGAACTGTCCACCAGGAGATTCCCATGTCCAACGTTTCGCTTCAGCTTTCTGGAACTGTGAGTTCCCACGAATGGTCTTGGTGGACATGATGAACTCAGATAGTCTCTCACCCTGTTCGTTCCATTCTAGGCCATGGGTCCCGATGTGGAGTTCTTCAGCCGATCTTCTTGGTCCTATCTTGGCATTAAAATCACCGACTATGATCTTGTAGAAGGTGTGATCTTTTTTTATAGACCTCCTCCAATTCCATGTAGAATTTCTCAATTTCATCTTCTTTGTATGTGGATGTTGGTGTGTAGACAATGAAGATAGTAATTGCTGGCAGTGGGCCACATCTCTTCAAATGTAATCGTCCTATTCAGTTTGTAAGGCATTCAAATGAATCAATGTTTACGGCCATGTTCGTGTTGACAAGGACACCAACGCCACCGATGCCTCTTTTCGTCACATGTTCCAAGGAACAATTCTTTTCCAGTGTCAAATACAGCATGATGCAACTGGCGCCTCCTCGTCTCAGTCAGACCAATGATGCCGTACTTGATCTTTTTGCTTGCAGTATCAGATCCTCAATATATGCTTCCGATGCCAGTGTACGTGCATTGAAAGTACAGACAGTCATTTTAGTCCTTCTTCGTTTTGGCAGCCTAGGATGGCCATGACATTTTGTCTGGCACTGCTTGTTTGCCTTTCTTACTGCTGCCGTATTAAGGGCTCTTTCGGGGTCAGGAAAATAAACATTTCTGTTACTGGATTTGGCATATCGAACACGCATTGGACAGCTTGCCAGGCTCTGCCATGCGGGAGCTATATTCTCATTAATTTGTGGGACTCTCTCAGTCCCACAAATTAATGATCTGAGAGAGATTTCTCATACGTGGTACTTAAAGGTAGACACCAAGGTAGCAACAAGGGCATAAAGCAGTGCAACAGGAGAAATGACCTACAGAATTAGTCTGTTGGGGGAGGAGAGGGGGATTGGGGACTGTGGAGGGAGGGTGGTGTATACACTGGTGATGAGTATGGTATTGGAAGTATGTACACGTGAAACCATCATTAACAATATGGTAAGATTTTTTTTTAATTGTGTAAAAAAATAAAGTCAATAAATGACCTTATTTCTCTCCACAAATCCATGAATGCAGGTTGGTTGGACTATAACACTATCAAACAAAAGGATCCTATATAATATATTAAATCCCTTGTTTATTGTTCAAAGGGCCATTCAACTTCAAATCATATTCTGCCTCTGTATCAGGTGGGAACTGCTCCAGAAGGCTCGCTCAATATACAAGAATATTAATCACACCAAAAAGCAATTACTTACTACATACCACAGGACAATCCCTAAGGGCCAACCCTGCCTCACTAAATAGGAAAACAGCAAAAGATATCATTGATAATATCTATGGTATCTCACATTTCTGAAAACTTATCTTTACATCCAATGAACAGGGCAAGGAGTTCCACATAAGGGAATGCTTCCTGTCTCCTCCATGCCACACTTGACATCTCTCCTTTGCTAAATCGCTGCAACACTTCCTTAGGAGCTAGTTTAAAATTACTTTCTTTACATAAGGGCATTCAATCCCCATTTCTAGGATGGTTTCCTAATTACATAAAAATCTGTTTCTGCCCCCTACCGAAAAAAAGTATGAACTTTCATTAATAAGAACGCAGTTATTTTTCAATGGGCTACCTCCAAACTCCTGAACTGCTCACTGCCACACCTGACCAGCAGGAACAACAAAAACACAATGGGGAAAGACACATCAAAGCCCACCGAGTTCAATGACAGAAAACAACACAGAGGGCTCAACCAGCACCAACCAACTCAGTAAATTCTCAAACCATGACATTAGTGACATCGTGGTGAGCATGTTCAATGAGCTGAAAGAAACAATAGCACAGGGAGTCAGCAAAGCACAAGACAGTCTAAGAGCCGAAATGAGAGAACCACAGGCAGGAATGAGTAGTGTGGTAGACGACATAAAAACTCAACAGTAAAGTTCTGAGCAGCAGAGTATCAACAGCAGAGGAAAAAACTATGGTGCTGGAAGAAGAGATGGAGGAAACTGCTAGAAAACATCGATAAGTTGGGGGGGGGTCTGAAAAGAAATAAACAGCACACTAGAAAAACTATTGGATGAACTCAAGAGGAACAATGTAAGAATCATCAGATCCCTGAAGAAGAGGAGGGCAAATTCTATGAAGAAAAAATAGTTAAATCATAGATTAAAAGTTTTCATAGTTAAGAAATGCAGGCACCAAGATCCAACCAGCCTAAAGGGTCCTAGCGAAAGCCGACTCAAATAGGAAGACTCCAAGACTCACAGTGCTCAGGATGACAAAATCCAAAGACAGAGACAGAATACTGAAAGCAGCAAGATCAAAAAAGGAATTTACATACAAAGCAAAGACCCTAAGATTTACAGCTCTGTGAGACTCCACAAGCCAGAGGCACTCTGGTTGCCCTCTACTAAGAAAGGTTTGGTTACTCCTATCCTACTCCTATTTTATCCCTTGGTCACTCCTATGTTATCCATTCAAAATAACGAATTAACATTTCATTTACATTGAATGTGATATATCTGACCAGGTTTTTTTTAAACATTCAAAGAGATTTTTACTACAATCCTTTACTTATTCATGTAGACACTTAAGCAGTATCTATATTTTCTAACATAAAGCCAATAGTCCCCCAAAGGATAAAACATACTTTTTTAAAATTCTACAAGCCTAATTATATTATCCCCAAAATAAAGTAATATTTTCTTAAGTTCTCATCACTCTTACAAAATTTTACTTTTGTAGGATTTATCTATTTAATATATACTAGCACAGAATTATTCATAATATCATTTTAACTCATATATCTGTAAAAAATCTAAATTAAAAGAAAATTTTACTCTATCAATTTATAACTGATTTACAATGTTCTATAATTCCAGGTTAGCTCTTTATTTACATATATGTGTAGGTGTCAGCAATTCCATAATAAAAGAAAGAGACAGCTATCTCAAATATGAGATTTAAAAAAGAAAGAAACATATTAAGGGAACAACAAATGGCCAAAGTCATTAAAACTGAATATATTGTCTATGAGCTCACATTTGGGCAGGGGGCCTTTGAAACATGGTGGTGGGGAGTGGAGACTATAGTTGGGGGGAGGGTTGGAATGTTGTATGCTTGGAAAGTATAATTTACAGTATTGCAAATCTCTGTACATCAATGAAAGTTAAAGAACAAATAAGTAAAATGTTAATTTACCAGAAGGGGAAATGCTGAATGCTGTTCAGTATATTTATTTAAAAACTTAATTTTCTACCAACTCTTACTGGTCTATATGTAAAATGGCATTTTCAACTGTTGTGAATCCCTAAGTGATCATTAACGTGAAAAGAGGGATTCGACAGGGTGATACCATTTCACCAAAACTCTTCAGCGCCACCCTCGAGAACATCATGCAACAATTAGAATGGGAAGGAATGGGAGTGAAGATAGATGGTTGGCAACTACACCACCTCCGCTTTGCTGGTGACATCGTTCTAATAACACCAAACATTAGCCAAGCGGCACAAATGCTGGCTGACTTCGACCGAGAATGTGGAAAGACAGGTCTACAGCTGAATCTAAAGAAAACTATGTTTATGAAAAATGAACTAGTTCCAAAGGCCCCATTCACTCTCAATGGAACAAACATCTCTGAATGCAGCAGTTATGTGTACCTAGGTCGAGAAATCAACATGATGAACGACCTAAAACCTGAGCTGCGCAGGAGGAAGAGAGCTGCATGGAATGCCTTCAAAGGCATCGAAGAAATAGCTAAAAGGAC
The DNA here is from genome assembly GCA_021461705.1 of Cryptotis parvus. Taxonomy (NCBI): domain Eukaryota; kingdom Metazoa; phylum Chordata; class Mammalia; order Eulipotyphla; family Soricidae; genus Cryptotis; species Cryptotis parvus. The sequence goes on from JAJIBD010009710.1 coordinate 21,395, forward strand.
AAAGAACCTCCAGCTCCAGGCACATCTCTTTGACTCCACCGTTCTCCCTGCATTAACATACACCTCAGAGACCTGGGCCCTAGGAAAGCAGGATGAGAATGCTATTCGGGTCTCCCAGAGAGGAATATGCTTGGAATATCACGCCTCACTCAAGTGAGAGAAGGAATCCGGAGTTCTGACCTCCGTCGCTATTCCAGAATCAGGGACGCTGTCTCGTTTGCCAAGGCATCAAAAATCAGATGGGTTGGACATGTAATGCGATTTGGAGACAACTGCTGGACTAGAGCCATTACCGAATGGATCCCACGGGATGTCGAAAGATCACGTGGCCGCCCACCTACAAGATGGTCAGACTTCCTTGTCAAGACCCTGAAGGAACGGTTTGAGGCTCTTCATATTCCTGAATCAACCAGATGCCATTGGGCTACATTGGCATGTGATAGGGTCCAATGGAAATGTTACTGGCGCCTGCTTGAGCAAATGGATGAATAACGGGATTCAAGTGATCAAGTGATCAAGTGAATTCCTAATAAAAAGTTTCCCATCTTAAATCTTTGTGTTTGTTTTTATGTTCTGGGGTCACACATGGCTATGTTCTGGATTTATTCCTGGTTCTGAGCTCATTGATCACTCCTGCTGGGACTGAGGGACCGTATGTGATGACAGAAAATCAAGCCTGGGAAGGCTGCATGCAAGGCAACTGCCCTACTCACTGTACTATCATTCCAGCACACCTGTTAGTTTCTTAAATAGGAATATATTATACCAGATTAAGGTCAAATTTTTAGAATATGTAAGCTAGTGTCATTTAATCAACAAATGTTAGGTATCAAAACAAAAGCACATACATGCATGGGGCATGTGTATTTTATTAAACTTCTGTAGGCATTTTAAGATAGAAAATTACAAATATAGAATTAGAGCGATTCAAGTTCTTCCCACTTGCAAACTAAACATTCAATTACATAATTATAAAAACAAAATGAAAATTACCAAAACGGTGTTTTTCTGGGTTTTTTACATCTGTTCTTAGTTTCTAAGTGATCAAAACTGGTATATGACTATAACATGGAAACTACTTCAAACCTATTAACTTTTTATGGATTGATCCAACATCTAACTTAATAAGACATTCACTCAATACATGCTCAGAAAGTGCATCTACTTAACTACTACACTTAAATTTAGACTTCAAATCAATAAAAATGTAGTTTCAGTATTTCTATATTAAAAATTGGCTCACGGAAACCTTCTGAAGAATTGAGTTTACAATCATTAAAATCTTGGATAATGCTGAGTATATAGCATTTTTATATTCTTTTGTGGGTAAATTCCTTGAACTCTGTGATGACTATACTTCCACTATGTAAATAACTATACTTTAATTATTGAGAATGTCTGGAAAATTATATCTATAACAGAAATCTTTACATTTATTATTCCTTTCACAAATGCCACCAGCCAGTTATTTCCTCAAGTAGATCTGATCAGATGATCTATAGTATAAAAAGTATAAAAGATAATAGAAATGAAAATTGGTGCTTTAAAAAAAAGAAAAATGTCAAGACTTGAAAAAGATAGTACATAGCACTTTTTATATATTCTTACCTGATTCCTGACATACTTCACACTGTTCTTTGTTTAAAACTTAATTATACACACAATATTCTATGCTGTTAAGAAGGACAGCAATTTTCACTAATGCTAAAATTAGAATGGCTATAATTCTGAGGTCCTATTGAACTCATTCCTGGAGAAAGCATGCAAATGAGTGTTTGCGTGCTATGAGAAAAAAAATGGAAGAAGCAATCTTACTGTCAAGAATATTCTCGCACTAGTTATTTTAAATGTGGCCATCTCTAATACAGCTATATGAAAATATTCTTAATGGAAGACAAGGCATATGCTAATACAGTATGAAGCCAATAAGAAAGTTCATATCCTATACAGGGAAGCCTTAAGTGTCAGCTAAGGAATCTGGGATATAAATATGGTCCTGCGCTTGACTCCTCCACCAGGAACAAAGCCCCACAGGAAAAAATCCTGAACAGAGCAGGGTCTCTCTCTCACAAATCTCACACACACTAGTTCAAGTGCACAAGTACCATCCATCTTTCTCTTTCAGAATAAACTTATTGCAAGTAACAACTCTTTTTAAAATAACAAGAGTCACATATTTAGCTATATAGGAAAGGAAAACATTTTTTCCTGCCTATCACAAATCTCTACTATGCTAAACCACCCAGCTGCCAATTATTTGAATGTTTGACTTACAAAAAGCTACAGTTTAGCATAGTTTAAACTAACATTCGTCCCATTCCTCCCAAGAATGGTCTGTGTAAAGTCAGCTGTCTTCGGTATACCTTCCACAAAATGGCAGAACAAATAACGAAAAGTGAAACCCTTAAAGAAATTTCACAAACTCAGATAAAAAATGATGAACAATACTTGAAGACGATGTGTTTTTTAGGGGGAAACGCAAACAAAAACACAGAAAGTCAAATAATTGCACATTGTTAACCATATTAAAGTCACAAATCATCAGTCCCCTGTCTTCAAACACCTATAATATAGTTGGAAAAACAACAGTGTGTGAAAATTACACCTGAATATTACATAATAGATAAACTCACTAAACTCAAACATGAACATACCCTTAGAGTTTCAGATAGCATAATTTCTCTATCAACACGAAACGTAGGCCAAATAGATAGCACAGGGCTTAGGCGCTCACCCTGCACATGGCTGAGCCGGGTTCCATCCCTGACACCACATCCCTGTGGTGCTCCACACTGAGAGATCCCTGACTGCAGAGCCAGGAGCAAGCCCTGAGTCCTGCAGGGAGTGGACCCCACTCCACCCCCAAGTAATAATAAAAACGCAAAACTTTGCTCATCAAAGGGTACCATTAAGAAAGCAAATAGGCAAAACCTGAAACAAAATACAGCTAGTGGGACATTTGCTTGCACACGGATGACCCAGGCTTGATCCCCCAAGCAACACCAGGACTAATTCCTGAGAGTAGAGCCAGGAGTATCCCTGAGCATTGCTGGGTGTGCCCCCAACAAAAAAAAAAAAACAGGCAATCACTTTATGGCAGAAAATACTTAGAAATTATCTTTCTGATAAAGAGCCAGCAGCAGATATTCAAAAGTCAGTAAGAAATAACAAAAACATGAGCAAATGATCTCAATAGACACTTCACAAATAAAGATTTCAAAGTCCTCAATAATTACATAAAGATATTTCAATAAAGTTTAGGAATATAGTCAGAATATTTTATTAAAGCAGGAAACACTCACAGAATGATGTTTCTGTTGCTCCAGCTAAGGGCAGCAACATGCTCAAATACCAAAAATAAATATCAAGCTAAATACTTAAGTCTATAATTGTTCCAATTAAAAAGAATTTTTTTTCTGGCTTTCGAATCAGACAGGCTGTGTTCAGGGCTTACTCCTGGCTAAGTGCTCAGGAACCACACCTGAGGTGAGGTCCAGGAAACCCTGTGGGTTGCTGGGACGCAAACCCAGATTGGCTGCATGCAAGGTGCTTACTTTTATAATAAGCCTGAACAGTCAAAAATGTTTGCTATAGTTTATTATTCGGGCATGTGGAAGTGAGGAGTGAGTATAAGAGATCTAAGTCTTTACCTACATTCATGAAATATGCAGACCAAGAGAAAGTTACATAAACATACTTTCTGAGACATCTTATGGTTATTGATAGCTGCCCCTGGGAAATAAAGCTGAAGATTGGAACAGGCAGGACATGGGCCTTTTAGGAATACTGATTTTAGCTGCACATATTAATGTAAAGAGAAATTTAAAAGCAAATTGTTGAAGACTGTGATTTCTCTAGAATGGGCCAGAAAAGGTCTTTTCAGATATGCCTCAGTGAGCACTTTTCCCTTTGCCAGCCAGCACCACAGCCATTTCCCTCCTGTGCCCTGATGTCCCTCTCCTCCACCGTCAGTCCATATGGCCCAGGAGAATCTCCCCATCCCAGCTTCGGAGGAGCTCGTGACTCGTCCAACCAGTGGTCTGGCTCTCAGTCAGAAGATCTGCTTTCTTCCAGGGAAAGACCCCAGGCCCAGTCTGAGCCATGAGGCTCCCGAGAAGTGTCTGTAAACGCTGAAAGAAAAAACCTGCTCTTGCCTTCAGTTGCTGGCAGCCATATGACCAGTAGGAAAAACTGTCTGAGAACACAGCTAAAGGAGGGACAGCAGAAATGAGAGATGGGGAGAGGGTGCCCAGGCCCTGGCATCTGTGAACATGCCTGGTTTCATTCTGAGAATGTGCCAGCCTCACACTGTCTGCCCCTTCTCACAACCACAGCACCAGGACCTGGTGATGGGAGCAAACTTAGCCTTTACTCTGAATGTCTGACTCTGGGCATGTCTCGATGGACAAGATATTCTTAAATGGCAACAGTATAGCTGTAGGCCATAAAACCTATGTCATGGAGTCAAATGAGTTAACATATCATTCATACAAACACATACATGCACCATATGTATACAAAATACTGACATGTAGTATAATACAAATCTATGCTTATATGTTAAAATAGAATTTAAATGCATAAGTGAAATTATAAATGTTTAGAAATTTCATTTCCCCTTTTCCTTTATTTAGTGTGTGCTGTTTTCTAATCCTTAAAGGTGACTGAGCACCCCATGAGAAATGGCATAAAAACTAATGAAGAAGGCTGGAGTGATAGTCCAGCGGGTATGGCATTTGCCTTGCATGCAGCCGACCCGGGTTCGATCCCCGAATCCCATATGGTCCCCACGCAGTGCCAGGAGTGATTCCTGAGTGCAGAGCCAGGAGTAACCCTGAGCATCGCTGGGTATGACCCAAAAAAGCAAAAAAAAAAAAAAAAACTAATGAAATGTATGCATATACATAAAATATGTACATAATAGACACAAACATTCCACAAAACAAAAAATTTTAAGTAAATGTAAAGAATATTTGAAAACTTTAGGATGGACAAAGTGTGTACCCTTGCAAATATCAGATAGAAAGGCTATAAAACATTGGCAAAAATATTCATAAAATAATTTGAATATAAAAAATAACATACAGCTTTTAAAAATCTAGCAAAAGCTGGGATCAGAGCAGGCAGGGCATTTGCCTTGCACACAGCTAACTCAGGTTTGAATCCTGGCATCTCATTTGGTCTCCTACTGGCCCACCAGAAGTGATGTCCGGAGTGCAGAGCCAAGAGTAAGACCTAAGTACCGCCAAATGTGTGTGTGTGTGTGGGGGGAGAAAAAAAAAAAAGAAATAAAAAAGAAAAAAAGGCAATTAAATGAAAGAACTGGTTGCAAATGATACCATTAAGCATGGTTCTAAGTTTTATTAGCCAGTATTGGAAAGTATCTAAAGGACTCTGGTGAGAATGTAATCTGATGTAACCTTTCCGAAAGGCAATCAACTATAATAATAGTAAGTCTATCTTCACATGGTAATTCTAGGAATTTATCTAAGAAGGCACATGCTTTACCAGCAAGCCGCATCCCAAAGCCAAGGAACTGACCTAAGGAAATACTAATAAGCATGTGCAAACACTTTTCCTACGAATGTTTTCAGAGTCCAAAACAGGGCATGCTCAGTCACTTATAATGCTGGTGGAAAGCGCATGCTTTAAATATTCACATTTTAAAACTAAGTTATAAAACCATCTAGTATGAGACTATTTTACAAATGTATCTATACATATAGAAAAGGATCTAATGATATTTATCTGTATTCACATATCCAAAGGAGAGCGAAATCACTAGAGTAAAGCTGTATTTCCTCATCTGTTTGGGGTTTTTGATTGAATGTATATATATTTCGTTCCTTCTCCATTGAATCTTTATAGACTTCCAATAAGGGGTGGGGGAGAATGCTTTTTAAATTCCCCAAAAACATGTAAGTCTTGCTTTGTGCTATTCCAGAGAGAAAAGTTCAGGGAGTGGATTCACCCTACTAAGAAAACATGTAGTAGAAATCAGGCTCAAATGGCCTGAGAACCAGTGCAGCACAGGGCTAGTGAACGGTGTGTCTGTGTGCTGGAAGGAGGAAGGGACCAGAGATGCAAACAGACACCAAGGCTGAAAGTGGGGCCTCATGGCAGTCACATTCTTGGCCTCCAGCCTTCAGTGACTTCCCTCTGGCCTCTTCTGTACCCAGAGCAGGTAGGACGTGCCAAAAATTCACACTCCCATCTGCTAGGGAACTTGACCTTCTAGAAAAGGTACAGATCCTTCTCACCAGAACGTTCCCCGAGGAAAAAAGGGCTGACACTGGACGCTCCTCTGCGCTGTCTCAGAAGCAAGACCACAGCCCTGGCATGCATGAAGATGCTCATACCTCTCGGGACCGATGATGGAAAGTCAGTTTGCCACAGTTGGCCTGGGCGTGAATGCTTCTCGGACATGGAAGATGCTTTCTTTGCATTTATTTTTGGCATATTACAGCTGGTGACCTAGATTAGGAAGTAATTTTCTGACTGAAAGGGAGGCTCCATCACTAAATTCCTTCAGAGATGGAAATGGATATGGTGAAAAGCTACACACAAGCTATCACATTAAAGATGCAGTTAATTACTTGGAATGAGGGTAGAAGGGGGTGGGAACGATAGTTCCAGGTGGATAAAGGGGATGGAGAGACAGAACAGTGAGTAGGGCATTTGCCTTGCACGAGGCTAAACCAGTTTCTCTCCCCCCAGCAACACATACCTACCCACCCACCCTAGCACCCCCAGCACCTGCAGGAGGGAGCCCTGAGCTCAGAGCTGAAAGGAAGCCCTGGTGTGCTCCCCTTCAAAAAAGTGGGCATAATAAAATATGGAAAGAGATCCAGAGTTGTGAGGATGGGGACTATTTTCTGGACAGGGGCGTCAAGTCATGTTATCTCAGCTGCTGGCAGAGCAGGGCAGAAGAGAAATGGTGATTGATGGTTCAGTTCTCAAGCTCCGGGAGATATTAAAAGAAATGCAATCCTCTTAACTGCACGCAGGGTGCATGTGTGGACAGAGAGGCCAAAGGCCGCCACACAGCTCTCTGCGCCTGGGGACAGGCAGTGTGAGCAGTGTACTCTTCTGCATGGCTCCTCCTGGTCTCCTGAAACGGGTTTGTATGTGTATTCAGGGGTAGGGGGCCCTGAGCATGACCTGGAAGAGGGTAATTCGCTGTCTGTGTTAAGCCATGCAGCAAATCTTCCTTCCAGTAAAACTGGAATAAACACTCCGCACGTTGAGCCCAAAAAACGGAAAATGCGTTGGGGCTCACCGTTCATGCTTCAGCAGCCCAACCAACGTCCTTGGTCAGAACAAATGAAGACCTGCAGCAGTCAGGGACCCAATGGGCAACGCCAGTAGTTGGCGCAAGAGCTCTCAAGTGCCCATGTGCCTAGGATGCCCTGCACGCGCCATAACAGCCCTGGGCAACTACCGACTGGTCCATTCACGGAGAGGCGTGCAAAACTGCAGGGAACAGAACCGCTGGAACAGGATGTTTTACTGCAATTAACAGCCCTACTTTGCTCAGAAACGTGCGGAGAACTGCTGGGTGACCAAGTGATATTTAGTTCTGACCTTTCAGATGAGGACACTGGCATCGAAAGATACAACATGGGCAGAGAAGATGCCCCTACCATCTCCCAAAAGAAGGAAAAATAAAGTAGGTCTCTGGAGCTCTGCTTTGAACTCCGGGGTCGGGTCCCCAGGGTGGTGGTCCGGCCATGGGCTGGCCTCACCCCCGGCCTATGGGTCCAGGGTCCTTGGGTGGCCTGTGCCGCGGCCCGGGTCTGCTGCACCCCCACCCCGAGGCTAACCGATGCGTGTGGAGGGCGCGCGGTTGCCGCAATCTCGCACCTAGACCTGCGCTCCCCGTGCTGCCCAGTGCGGCCGGGGCTGAGCTGGGAGCCGGGAGCCGCCCGCTGCACCTGCCGGCGCGCGAACGTGGCCCGCGGGGAGCCAGTGCGCGTGCAGTCCCTGGACCCCCGCGACCCCGCAACCCCGCCCGGACCCGTGCCTGCAGCGCCGGGAGCCGCCTTGCTGCAGTGGCCACGGACCAGCACCGGGCAGGGCGTCCCCGCACCGGCCCCGCCACCCGCCCGCCTCCTCCGCATCTCCGCACCGGCCCCGCCACCCGTCCGCCTTCCTCCGCATCTCCGTGCCCGCCCCGCCGCGCCTCCCTGACCTTTTCCTGCGCCCGGTTGAGTCGCTTCTGCACGTTCTTGGCGAAGATGCCCGTCTTGATGTCGGCCATCGCTGCGGGTCCCGGCGGGGAGCGGCGCGGCGGGCCGGCGGCGGCGGGGAGCGACGCGGGGAGCGGCACCGCGGGGCACGCGCGCAGGAGAGGGCGGGGCGGAGTGGGGCAAGCAGGGCGCGAGCGACGGGGACAGAGGGCGGGGCAGAGAGAGGGACGTGGGAGGGGCGTATCCAGGAGGGGCGGGGGCATAGCGGGCAGGGGCGGGCAGAAGGAAAAATGTGGGCGGGGCATAGGGGGAGGTAGCTCGAATGCAGGGGCCAGAGGGGCGGGGCCAGAGGAAGGGGACAAGCGGAGAGGGGCGGGGAGCAAGCTGCAGAGGCAGCAAGAGGGTGGGGTAGAGGGAGAGTATATGGGTGGGGCATGGCGGGGAGGCGGGACCAGAGGCGGGGTATATATAAGAGGGGCATATTGGGGAGGGGGTGGGAGAGAGAGAGCTACGGATCCAGTTGAAGGGGTAAGGCAGAGGGGGATGTGGGCGGAGACTTGCAGGGAGGGGAGGAACGCAGGCAAAAGAAGGCGGGGCGATCTGGGCTAGAGTGATGGGGACTGCAGGGGGCGGGACAGAGGCGGGGTTGTGGGCGAGGCTTGTGGGACTGGGCGGAGTAGGCGGAGCGTTGTGGGGCGGGGGCAGAGCGGAGCCCTTTGAAGGCGGAGTCAGTGATGGAGGAGAGCACGAGGGTCCTGACATAAAAAAAAAGAGTGAGATAGGGTAAGGGGGTGGGGTCTGAAGGGGCCTGGGGTAGCCGAGGGGATGTGAGCTCTCTGCTCCAGAGAGCGCTAAGGGCAGCTCTCCAGGACCACTGCGGGTCCCAGGGCCACGTTGTGCACCCATTGTTTTTTATCCCGGGTGGCTCAGGGATTGGTTTAGCTCTGCCCTGGGGAAGCTCAAGCCCACAGGGAACCTAGGCATCAGGGCAGCAAGCTACCAGGAGACAGACAAGTCACCTGAATGCAATGTTGAGAGCTCTTAAACTTCTACATTTTTTTTCTTATATTGCTTTAACCTTTTTTTTTAAGTTATTGCATGGGGGCAGAAAGATTGTACACGGGGCTAACCTGGGTTTGGTCCCCAGCATCGCATGATTCCTCGAAGCACTGCCAAGAGTGATCCCTGGACCTAGAGCCAGGGGTAAGCCTTCAGCATAGCTGGGGTAACAAAAAACTAACAAAAAAAAAAAAAGAAGTGTTGCATTGAGTTTGGCGCTTCATCGAGTTTGGGGGTTTTGAGGAGGAGGCGGGGGTGGGGGATACATTCAGCTATACTCAGGGATTTTACTCCTGCCTTTGTGCTCAGGGTTCGCCCCTGAGAGCTGGCTCTGAGGACCATATGTGGTATCGCAGACCAAAGCCAAATCCTCAGGGGCAAAGCAAGCGCCCTTACCCCCTGTTTTAACTCTGGTCCTTTCTAAAAGTGTTCTACTTTTCTTTGAGCTTATACATTTTCTACTGAACTTCCATAGTTTGCAATAGTAATGTTATTTTACAGTTGTTTTACAGTAACAGAGTTAATGCACCAGTCTGTCCACCAGTGTTTCAGGATCCTTTCCACCACTCTGGGCTCCTCAGGCCTCCTCAGTTCTCAGGTCTATTGAACATATCTCAGAATTTGTCTCCATTAGGTATGGACTAGTTCCTTTTGTTGTATCTTTATACTCTGCACTCACGATATCAAGATTCTTAGAATTTTATCTTTTACTTTCTGGCTCAGTTTATTAACATAACACCCCTCAAATTCCACCCAAGTTGCAACAAATTGTAAGAGGTGCTCTTTGCCGATGGCTGAGTGATATTCCATTTGCCATACATACCCATTTCCTTATCCACTCATCTACTATCCAGCACTTGGTTTCCTTTCCAGATCTTGGCAACTGTAAATAGTGCTGTGATAAACACGGGTTTTAATGTGTGCTTCAGATTGATGTTTTTGTGTCTTTGAGGTAGATTTCCAGGAGTAGAATCACTGGGCTGTATGGAAGGTCTCTTCCTAATGTTTTGAGAAGTTCTAAACAGTTTCCAAAGAAGCTGATACATGCAACAAGTCTGACTAGTAGTGAATAAGAATTCCTTTCTCACCATGCCCACATGAACCTTGTTTCCGAGGTCAGAAAAATATATATTTTTATACTCAATTTACTCTATTTTACACATACTCTATTTACCTTGGTATGAGGTAATATCTCATTTTGATTTTTGTTTCCCTAATAATCAGTAGCAATGAACATAATTTCAAATTCCTTTTGGCCATCTTTATGTCTTCATTGAGAAGAAACTCCTCTCTGCATTTTCTGATAAGGTTGCTTTTTGTTGTTGAACATTGATTGAGGATTCACTATACATCTTGTTTATTAGCCTTCTGATATGCCAAAAACAGTAATAATAATAGACTTCATTCCCATATCCTGAATGAATGGTTTGAGGCTCTTCATGTTCCTGTAGTGAGCAGACGCCCTTGGGCTACACTAGCACACAACAGGGGTGAATGGAGAGTTACTGGTGCCCACTTGAGCAAATTGAACAAAGGGAAGATAAGTGTTACAAGTATGATGTGCAAATGTTTTCTCCCAATCATTGGACTTACTTTTTATAGACCTCAGTTCTAGACCTCAGAAGCTTTTAAATTTTTTATTTAGTCCCCTTTTGAATTTTTTATTTAGTCTGGGACAGATCGCAGAGCACAGAGTCAAGAGTAGCTCTTGAGCACTGTTTGGCGTGCCCCTCAGTTAGGGCTCAGCAGGATCCCTGACAGTATTGGGTTTGGCAAAGTCCCCAGCTGTGTCTGGGGCCGACAACCATTCCCTCAATTGTCGGATAAAGAAACAGGACCACTGGCTCTTTAAAGTTCTTTATCGGTCTTCTCTCACTCCAGGAACCCCTCTCTCATCCAGCAGGCCCTCCCAGTCTCCCCCCAAGCAGGCCCACTCTATCTATCTCTGCATGTTTTCCAACACACCCCAACTCTGTCTCCCGTCTTCAACTGGCCTTCTCCCCTGGGGCCTTTATTATAATTGCGCAGCCAGGCTGACTCCTGGCCTTCTGTTTAATTAACAATTTCTTAACTGTCACTTACAGGGGGTTGTCTAACAGCCCCCTCACCAAAAACAACCCAGGGGAATTGCAACCACAAGACTCGCAGAACTGGGGATTGGAGCAGGGTCTAACACGTGCAAGGCAAGTGCTTCACCACCAACTTATTCTCCCTGCCCCTGGGTTTCCAGTCTTTAACTTTGGCTGTGGGTGTAACTTGGTGGTAAGCTTGCCTTGTATGTGTGAGGCCCTGTATTTGATCATCAGCAATGTAAAGGAAAAGGAGTTTGTTTACAAAGAGCTGAAGAGCAGGGAGAAATGGTTAGTATTCAAGGAAAGGCGATCAGAAACGGATTTCTGGGGAGGGGTACAGGTTGGGGCTGTTCCTTGGCGCTGGGGATAAAATCTGAGACTCCTTCATGCACAGCATGTGATCCACCCTTTGAGCTATTCCAGATCAACAAAGACTTTATTCCTGTCAGGCAAGGATAAAATGGACTGATAACACCTAGAATGCATGAGTGCATGGGACAACAAGGGATATAACTTGGTACCACGTGTCACGCTGACCATGAGGCCCCTAAGTTGCACGGCCACTTGCTGCCGCACAGTCCATCAAACTAGTGGAAACAGTTATGTCCTTTAATGTGCTGCATTCTACGATGTGTAGGAAAGGTAGGCGGGAGGGAGAGATAGAGAGGAGAGAAAAGATATATAGAACCCGCCAAGTAGTTGGGGTGCAGGAGGGGAATGGAAGTGGGGACATTGGTGATGGGAGATGGGTTCGGGTGGAGGGATGGGTGTTGGAACACTGTAGAGCCAAAACTTGAGCATGAGCATCTTGCAATTGTATGTCTAAAAGTGGTGTAATAAAATTTTAAAAAATTCACTAGAGGGGCTCAACAGTAATTGTGAATCTGCAGGGGTAAAAATGAAAGAACCTGAAGATGAATTGAAAAAGTTTATAAAATCTGAAGAATAGGGAGATCAGTGTAGCAAGATAAATCAAGAGATCCTCAGATAAATGTGAAATTCTGATAAGAGATCATCCCTTACATCTCACAATAAGGGTGACATAGAAGGGGGAAAAGTAGAAAAACTACTTGGCAAAAAGAGTGGCTACAACTTTTCCAAATTTGCTGAAAATAATCTATACAACCCACCTGCACGGCAGAGCCTGGCAAGCTACCCGTGTCATATTTGACATGCCAAATACCAGTAACAATTATGGACCTCATTCCCATGACCTGATGGAATGATTTGAGGCTCTTTATGTTCCTGAAGCGGATGATGCCCTTGGGCTATCTCACAAGTGACAGGATGTATGGAGATGTTACTGGTGCCCGCTCAAGCAAATCGATGATACACCGGAAGACAGTGATTTAGTCCCATTGTCTACTTCTTTTTTTTTGTCAATGAGGATATTGTGCTGAGAACCAACACAGACTTTCACCACTATGATTCTACAAAGTACTGAAAATCCTAGCAACAGCAACTAAACTAGAAAGAAAACTAAAGGTATATAAATTGCTAAAGAAATCAAAGTATCACTATTCCATATGACATAATATTGTACATAAAAAAATTTATCTGAAGATAAAAACTCCAAGAAACTATAAGCCTATTCAGTAAAATACCAGGCTACAAAGTCTGTGCACAAAAAACTGTTGCATCCTATGTAAATAAATGAACTAGAAGAAGAAAATATTAAAAATACTGCATTTGTGATTGTGTCTTTAAAAGAACAAGTATTTCAGAACCAGTTTAACTAAGGAGCTCAAAGAACTATTTGATGAAATTTATGATTCACTTCTAAAAGAAAAAACAGCATGGAAATGGTAACATTCTTGTTCATAGGATGGAAGGATCTTACAGGTTCAGTGCAATCCCAAATTAAATATCTATGGTAATCATTCTGGACATGCACCAAATACTTTTAAAATATTATGAAACCATCTCAGAGGTCTGGAACAATACTACAGGGGTTAAGGCACTTGCCTTTGCACATGGACCAATACCAATTTAATCTCCAGCATTGTGTATAAGGAGGGATCCCTTATCAAAGATATAGAAATAAGTCCTGTGTACAACCCTGTGCAAACATCTCCCACAAAGTAAAAATAAAAGGAAAGAATTATCAGAAGGGCCAAAGCAATTCTGATAAAATGATGGGAGGTATTGTGTTTTCAGACGTCAATCTTCCCTCAAAACTGTAGTGATCAAAACCACATGATACTAGAATAATCAGATCAACTGAACAAAATTGAGAGCCCAGAGGTGACCCCTCAAAGTATGAGCAGTTAATTTATAGCAAAGGTTAGGTATATGCAATGGAGTAAGAAGAGCCTGTTCAACAAATGGTGCTGGGAAAAATAGTTAGCCACATGGAAAAACTAAAAAATTAAAATGATAACAAGAAATCAGACCCTTATCTAGTCAGTTGCTGTGCTTATCACTTCTGTCATTTCTGGCCAATGCACTTCATCTCCCAAATATAGCATGGGGGAAAATATGGGTTGTAATGTAATCTTAACTGTTTCTTCTTGCAAGCCTGGCAAAGTTTCCTAATAGGTATTCCTGCTTCTCTGTTTGCCTTGGAAGGACAAAAAGCATTAGTTTGACCTATTTCTACCAGAAATTTCGAAATCTCTGCCAAATAGTTAAATATTAATATTCAGTTCTGATAGTTATTTCAAATAATATAGCATCTCTTTGTATCTGTAGATAAGACTGGCACATTCTTAGACCAATAGACTGTATCTGGTTCACTTCTGTGTACCCCCTTCACCGTGGCAATGTTAGCAGCTAGGTACACTGTGCCAGTTTCAGAAATCCAGGCACTGTATGGAGTCCTATGCCAGCAGGTAGAAGTTCAGCTATTCCTCCATGCAACATCCCTGGAGAGAGCATATGAAAGAAGGGCAATCCTGAGATTGTTGGACAGGCAGCAATCCAAAATTTACCTGCACCCCATCTCAATATAGTTTCCAGCCTCAAATTGACACATTTAGGTGCTGAATGTTGCTACACAAATTACCATGAGGAGATCAGTAAGATCAGCAAAAAACGTCCCAGCTGAGACTAAGGGCCTAGAGCTACATCTCCCCAACCTCCCCTCTTCCAGCACAGCAGGATCACTGCAAACCAGACAGGGAATACAAGTAGAAGCCTACCAATGAGTTAAAACAATAATATTGAAGACTGAAACAACACTGGCTTTCATGAAATGATGGTGAGGATTTTTTTTTTTTTTTTTTTTAATATTTTATTACACCACCATGTGATATACAATTACAAAGATGTTCATGTTTGGGTTTCAGTCATACAGTGTTCCAGCACCCATCCCTCCACCAGTGCCCATCTCCCACCACCAATGTCCCCACTTCCCTCCCCTCCCCCAGCCTGCCTCTATGGCAAGTTCTTTATCTCTTCTCTCTCTCTCTTTCTTTCTCTCTTCTCTTACACATTGTGGATTGCAATACATACATTTAGAGATTATCATGTATATCTTTTCTCCTATATTCAATGCTCAGTTCTAGGCTGGCATTATCACTTTTGACAAATATTAGCACACTGTACCCTTCTCTGTCTCACCTAACCTCTGATTCCCACATGTCCGTGGTAGATTCCACCTTTTTTTTTAATTGAAAGATGCTCATATAGAGTCTTGGTTCCACAGGGTTCCAACACGCACCCTCCACCCAAACCCATCTCCCATCACCAATGTCCCCATCTCCCTCCCCCTCCCGCACTCCCAACCACCTGGCGGGTTCTGCATGTCATTTCTTTCCTCTCTATATCTCCCTCCCAACAAACTTTCCTGCTCTTCGTGGAATGCAGTGCACTAAAAGACATTACTGTTTCACTATTTTAGTGGCCCGCGCGGCCACTTGGGCTCGAACTAGTTTTGCTCTGTTCCTCTGGTCGTGAGGCAGTTTCCCAGCATCCGGACAGTGAAAATGGTGGCTAGTGTGATGGGCGAGTCTCATCCGGCTGCTTCCGGGACCCCCCCGGAGGCGACGGGCCCACTCCCAAAGCCCATCTGCTCTCCTCGGGGTTCCATGGTCAGCTAAGGCCCGGCGCGAGCCGAGCTCCAGCCTCCCCAGCCGCTTGCGAGACCCTGGATGCTGGCCCGGTGGGCAGCTCCTGGGTGGGGCCACCAGGCTCGACAAAATGGAGGGGGAAAGGGCGACCACACCTCCATCTGACGACTTCCCAGTGTTCCGCCTTGGCCCGAAATGGTTTTCTCTTTCCTCTGATCGTGAGGAGTTCCCAGCTCGACACGAAAATTGTATGATGGGTGAGTCTCATCAGCGACCCCCCCCCCCCCCCGCGCCGCCAATGGGAAGGCGCCCGCCTCCATCTGGCGACTTCCCAGTGATTCCCGCCTCTTGGAGCCGCCTACCTGGGCTCGAACTGGTTTTGCTCTGTTCCTCTGGTCGTGAGGCAGTTTCCCAGCATCTGGACAGCGAAAATGGTGGCTAGTGTGATGGGCAAGTCTCATCTGGCTGCTTCCGGGACCCCCTGGAGGCGACGGGCCCACTCCCAAAGCCCATCTGCCGGTGAGGATGTTTTATGAGCTCAAAAAGTAAATGACACAGGTTGTCAGCAAAGCACAAGAAAGCAAGAGAGCTCCTCAAAAAACTACAAGCATAAATGAGAGAAATGTAGAACAGAGTAGGTGATATTAAAAAATAAAAGCATAAGTGAAATATCTGAAAATCAGAATAATAGAAACTAAGGAAAAGATTGAAATGTTCTAAGATAAGATAGAAGACACTTCTATAAAATAACAAAAATATGGGGGGAGCCTGAGATAAAGAACAGCATACCAGAGTTCAAGATGAGTTCAAGAGGAACAGTATAATAATCACCAGAGTCCCTATAAGCAGGAAGGTGAATTTGTTGAAGAACCAATAGTTAAATAAATCATAGATAAGGATTTCCCAAAGTTGAGGACTACAACAACCAAATAAAGGAGGCCCAAAAGGTCCCAACAAATATAGACTCAAATAAGAAAACTCCAAGGCATATTGTGATCAGAATAACACAAAACAAAGACAGGGACAAAATACTGAAAGCAGCATTATCAAAGAGGGAGTTTAAATAAATACAAAGGAAAATCCATAAGATTCACATCAAATCTATGAAATGGGGCTCTAAAAGCTAGAAGGACTTGGGAAACATAGTACAAAAACTCAACTAAATGAACATGTCATTAAGAACACTCTGTCCAACAACATTATCATTCAGATTTGAAGGAATGGTACAGTGTTTCAGGGACAGGCAATGGCTTCAGGAGCTCATAGCCCTGAATCCAGTTTTTCAAGAAGCATTAAAGTAGCTTCTTTAAAGGACAGGATAAGCTTTCCAGTATGTGCACTGTGTATGACGCTCATTCATGGCACTCATGGTTGCCCTCTATTAGATTAAGAAAGGTATTTTTACTCCTAGGTTGCTGCATTTTCAAAAATAAATTAGCATTTTATTTATATTGAATGTCTGATATAATTTTTCTATCCATAAAGATTTTTTCCATAAAGATTTTTTGCAATCTTTTTCCTTATTAGTAAAGATACCTAAGCAGTATCTATAGTATATTATATTCGAATATAAAAACATTATTTCCTTTTTTGATAAAACGCACTGTGTTACAGGCTTATTCAGGTCTTCTTCTTAAAATTTATTCATTCTCTTCACACTTAATAAAATTAACATCTATAGGTTAACCTACTTTTTAATTTACTTTTTTGTAAATTTTAAAATTATTAACCCAGTATTATTTATAATATTAATTTTTAATTTATATATCTCTAAAAAAAGATATAGTTTTTAGAAAACAATTTTTCTTTATCAACTTGTCATTGATTTATAATTGTGGAATTTCAAGAGATTCACTCTATTCATCAATGTGTTTGTATCATTGACTTACAATGTTGTAGAATTTCAGGAGATTCACCCTATTCATCAGTATGTTTTTAGGTGTCACCAACTCAAGAAAGATGGGGGAGAGAGAAGGAGAAACAGAGGGGAGAGAGAGAGAGAGAGAGAGAGAGAGAGAAAGGGAGAGAGAAATCTCCCTATATAGGATAACAAAGAAACACAGTAAAGCCACAACAAATGGTTAAAGTCATCAGAAGACTCTGTGTATGGAATTGAGCTTAAATGGAATATGGGGTTTTGGCGGATCCTTGGGACACTGGTGGAAGGAAGCTGGCCCTCTGCTGATGGATGTGGTACGGGAATAATGCCTGTATGCCTGAAAAGTATTTTAACAGTATTGTAACTGTACAGTATATCCCAGTACCTCAATAAAATAGTTTTTAAAAAGGCTCAACTGATACAAACATATAGAGAAGCAAGTCAAATAATAGTTGGTTTTCTGTGGCTAAACTTATTGAGGGTTATCTCTAGGAATTAAGGAATTTCCAGGGACAGGACTTTGAGTCCTAAAAGCTAAAACCCAGGACAGTCTTGTATAAGATTCAGTGAGTTGGTCAGCCTCCTTTCAGTGTTCCAAGAAAAGTTTGTTTCAGAGAAAAGTAGAGATAAACATGATTGTTTGCATAAAATTTTAAGTCTAGAAAAGACTGAAGCTCAAAATATGTCACTTTTTTTTTATTATACCACCTTGAGATATACAATTACAAAGAAGTTCAAGTTTGGGTTTTCATCTTACAGTGTTCCAGCACACATCCCTCCACCAGTTCCCATTTCCCACCACCGTGTCCCCAAATTCCCTCCCGCCTCCCCCAGCCTGCCTCTATGATAAGTTCTTTTCTCTTCTCTCTCTCCCTCGCTCACTCTTTCTCTCTCTACCTCCCTTCTCTTACACATTGTGGATTGCAATACATAAATTTAGAGGCTATCATGTGTATCTTTTTGCCTGTATTCAGTGCTCAGTTCTAGGCTATATTATCACTTTCAACAATCATTAGCACACTGTTCCCTTCTCTATCTTACCTAACCTCTGACTCCCACATGTTTGTGGTAGATTCCACCTTTGATATGACCTCCTGATCATGTTTTGCCTAACCTTGGATATTGGTTTCATAATATATATGTTATTTTCCACATCCAGACTTCCCCCTTGTCAGAACTCCACCCAGCAGACCAGCCTACCACAGCCCAGCTCATCGAGATCCACCCTGCAGCAGTCTTTTTTTAAATCCGGCCCAGGTAGGCTGATCCAGAGACTCACAGACATGGGGCAGAGCTGCTACTGGCTCTCCCTGTGCCTAGCCGCTCACGAGGCGCCCGGGAGGTATGGCGTGTTCTAGCCCTGGCCCGCCACCCCCAGCAGAGCCTTGAAACAAGCCAGACGACCCCCCTCCATGAGGGCCTCTATTTCCCACATCCCAACTTCCCCAACATCAGAACTCCACCCAGAAGACCAGCCTACTACAGCCCGCCTCCGGCCAAAATTGGCCACACGGTTCA
This sequence comes from Cryptotis parvus, assembly GCA_021461705.1. Taxonomy (NCBI): domain Eukaryota; kingdom Metazoa; phylum Chordata; class Mammalia; order Eulipotyphla; family Soricidae; genus Cryptotis; species Cryptotis parvus. The sequence continues at coordinate 40,122 of JAJIBD010009710.1, forward strand.
TCAATAAATGCTGGATTTAGAGAAAACTACAAGAATATGCTACCCACATGGCAGAGCCTGGCAAGCTACCTGTGTCTTATTTGATATGCCAAATACCAGTAACAGTTATAGACATCATTCCCATGACCTGATGGAATAGTTTGAGGCTCTTTATGTTCATGGAGCAAGCAGGTGCCCTTGGGCTCTACTTTCATGAGACAGGACATATGGAGATGTTACTGATGCCCTCTAAGCAAATCAATGATGAACGGCAAGACAGTGATACAGTGACAGTGATATATATATATATATATATATTATTCTATATATATTCTATATATATTCTATAAATATATATATTCTATATTCTCCCTTCTGAAATCTGACATGCCATCTCATCAGTAAAGAAGGGAACAGCACCAGGCCCAGACAAAGTCAGACCCAAACACCTGAAGAATCTGCCGCCAGTACTCACCAATTCACTAACTCGGCTCTTTGCACACTACCTGTACAAATGCAAGGTGCCCTCCCAATGGAAAACCAGCAGGACAGTTCTACTGTTCAAGAAGGGAGACATTCACGACATCGGCAACTATCGCCCCATCTGCCTGTTGTACGTCATCTACAAGCTGTTTACACGAGTCATCCTGAACAGGATTAGCAGAACACTAGATGAAGGACAACCATGCAAGCAAGCAGGCTTCCGGAAAAGATGCAGCACAATCAACCATATCCACACAGTAACCAAGCTCATTGAGGTTTGTAGGGAGTACAAGATGCCGCTCTGTCTCACATTCATTGATTACAGAAAGCCTTTGATTCTGTGGAGACTGAAGCAGTCATCGAAGCCCTAGCCAAACAGGGTGTTCAAACCCAATACATCAAGATCCTTCATGAGCTGTATTGCAGATTCACCACCAGGATCTAACCATTCTACAAAGAAGTGATCATTGATGTCAAAAGAGGGGTTCGACAGGGTGATACCATTTCACCAAAACTCTTCAGCGCCACCCTCGAGAACATCATGCAACAATGAGAATGGGAAGGAATGGGAGTGAAGATAGATGGTTGGCAACTACACCACCTCCGCTCTCTGATGACATCGTTCTAATAACACCAAACATTAGCCAAGCGGCACAAATGCTGGCTGACTTTGACCGAGAATGTGGAAAGATAGGTCTACAGCTGAATCTGAAGAAAACTATGTTCATGAGAAATGAACTAGTTCCTGAGGCCCCATTCACTCTCAATGGAACAAACATCTCTGAATGCAGCAGTTATGTGTACCTAGGTCGAGAAGTCAACATGATGAATGACCTAAAACCTGAGCTGTGCAGGAGGAAGAGAGCGGCATGGAATGCCTTCAAAGCCATCGAAGAAATAGCTAAAAGGACAAAGAACCTCCGGCTCCAGGCACATCTTTTCTTCCTGCATTAACATATGCCTCAGAGACCTGGGCCTTACGAAAGCAGGATGAGAATGCTATTCTGGTCTCCCAGAGAGGAATCGAAAGAGCTATGCTTGGAATATCACATCTCACTCAAGTGAGAGAAGGAATCGGAGTTCTGACCTCCGTCGCTACTCCAGAATCAGGGACGCTGTCTCGTTTGCCAAGGCTCGAAAATCAGATGGGCTGGACATGTAATGCGATTTGGAGACAATCGCTGGACTAGAGCTGTTACCGACTGGATCCCACGGGATGTCAAAAGATGACGTGGCCGCCCACCTACAAGATGGTCAGACTTCCTTGTTAAGACCCTGAAGGAATGGTTTGAGGCTCTTCATATTCCTGAATCAACCAGATGCCATTGGGCTACATTGGCACGTGATAGGGTCCAATGGAAATGTTACTGGCGCCCGCTCGAGCAAATCGATGAATAATAGGATTCAAGTGATCAAGTGATATATATATATTCTCTATTCCAGAGGATGGTAAATGGCTCAGCCAGCCCCTGGTCGAGTGCAACATAGCTCCTAAGGTTCGCTCACATGTGCGGGGGGGGGACACACTGCCAAACTTGGAGTGGGCATTTGGGCTCCTCCTCCCATTCCTCCACACCCATGTTGGAGGGCATAGCTGTGAGCTCCCAGCCATCACACCCAGTAACTGAAAGAGAGATACTCCAGACACACAGCTGTGCCGGCGGTGGCCACAGGATCGACCACATAACATTCTTAAACAATAATGGGAAGTTAGGACCAAGTCCTTATGATCATTCTCCCACACGGCAGAGCCTGGCAAGTTACCTGTGTTGTAGATGATAAAAACCAGTAACAGTTGTAGACCTCATTCCCATGACCTGAAGGATTAGTTTGAGGCTCTACGTGTTCCTGGAGCAAGCAGATGCTACTGGTATTGGACTACATTAGCATGTGACAGGACATATGGAGATGTTACTGGTGCCCACTCGAGCAATCAATGAACAACGGGAAGACAAGTGATTCAAGTGATACAAGTTTTATATATAGATATGTATATATATATATATGTATATATAAAATTTGTATATATATCATGCAAATAATGCAGTCATTCTATATCTGTCTTTTTCCTTCTGGCTAATTTCACTCAACATGATCCTCTCCATGTCCATCTATTTATAGGCAAATTCCATAACTTCAATTTTCTTAACAGCTGCATAGTATTCCGTTGTGTAGATGTACTAAAGTTTCTCTATCCAGTCATCAGTTCTCGGCACTCTGGTTGTTTCCAGATTCTGGCTATTATGAATAATGTGGCTATGAAAATAAAAGTGCAAATGGTGTTTCTGCTGTGTGTTTTTGCTTCCCAGGAGTGGTATGGCTGGGTCGAATAGGAGCTCAATTTCTCGTCTTTGGAAGAATGTCCATATTATTTTCCAAAAAGGCTGTACCAGTTGCCATTTCCACCAACAATGGATGAGAGTCTCTTTCTCCCCACATCCACGCCAGCATTTGTTGACCTTGCTTTTTTTGGATATGTGCCAGTCTCTGTGGTGTGAGTTGATATCTCATTGTTGTTTTGATTTGCATCTCTCTGATGATTAGTGATGAACATTTTTTCATATGTCTTTTGGCCATTTGAATTTCTTCCTCGTTGAAGTTTCTGTTCACTTCTTCTCACCAATTTTGGATGGGTTGGCTGTTTTCTTCTTGTAAAGTGCTACCAATGCCTGATATATCCTGGATATAAATGACTCATCAGATGTGTATTGGGTGAATATTCTTTCCCATTCTGTGGACTGTCTTTGTTTCTTGGTCACTGTTCCTTTTGAGGTGCAGGAGCTTTTTAGTTTCAAGTAATCCCATATGTTTTTTTTTGCTTCTAGTTGCTTTGTTAATGGTATTTCATCTTTGAAGATGCCTTTAACTTCAATATTGTGGAGGATTTTTCCTCCAGAGACTCACAGATATGGGGCAGAGCTGCTACCAGCTCTCCCTGTGCCCAGCCACTCACGAGGCACCCGGGAGGGATGGCGGGTTCTAGCCCTGGCCTGCCACCCTAGCAGAGCCTCGCAACATGCCAGACAATCCCCCACTCCATGAGGGCTGCCATTTTCCACATCCGGACTTCCCTCTCATCAGAACTCCACCCAGCAGAAGAGCCTATCACAGTCTGCCGGCGGCCGCAAAGTGGCCGCATGGTTCATCAATAAATGCTGGATTTAGAGGTGAGTGCAAGAGTATGCCACCCACACAGCAGAGCCTGGCAAGCTACATGTGTCATATTTAATATGCCAAATACCATTCCCATGACCCGATGTAATCGCTTGAGGCTCTTTATGTTCCTGGAGCAAGCAGATGCCCTTGGGCTCTACTGGTATGAGACAGGACATAAGATGTTAATGGTGCCTGCTTGAGCAAATCGATGATTAACGGTAAGACAGTGATACAGTGATTCTTCGGCATACTTTATGGATTCAGGTCTAATATTGAGATCTTTAATCCATTTTGATCTGATTTTTGTGCATGGTATTAGACACAGGTTCAAATTCATTTTTTTATATGTAGCTGCCAGTTTTCCCAGAACCACTTGTTGAAGAGGCTTTCCTTGCTCCATTTTGTACTTTTTGTTCCTTTATCAAAGATTAATGATCATGTGTTTGAGAATGGGAGTCAGGATATTCAGTTCTACTCCATAGGTCCACAGGTCTGTTTTTATTCCAATACCATGATGTTTTAATTACTACTGATTTGTAGTACAGTTTGAAGTTGGGAAAGGTGATGCCTCCTATCTTCTTTCTCCCGAGGATTGCTTTAGCTATCTGTGGGGGTTTATTATTCCATACAAATTTCAGGAGTGTTTGGTCAATTTCTTTGAAGAATGTCATGGGTATCCTTATAGGGACCACATGGAATCTGTACAGAGCTCTAGGGAGTATTACCATTTTGACAATGTTGATTCTCCCCATCCATGAGCAGGGAATGTATTTCCATTTCCTCATGTCCTCTTTTATTTCTTGAAGCAGTGTCTTGTAATTTTCTTTGTACAGGTTCTTTACACACTTAGTTAAGCTTGATTCCTAGGTATTTGATTTTCTATAGCAGAATTGTGAATGAGATCGTTTTCTTAATATCCCTTTCTTCTCTTTCATTATTTTTATATAGGAAAGCACTGACTTTTGGGTATTGATTTTGTACCCTGCCACTCTACTACAAGTATCTATTGTTTCTAGGAGTTTTTTGGTCGAGAGTTTAGGGCTCTTAGGTATAATATTGTGTCATCTGCAAATAGTGATAGCTTGAATTCTTCCTTGCCGATCTGTATGCCCTTAATGCCCTTCTCTGATTGCTATGGCAAGTACTTCCAATACTATATTGAATAAAAGAGGTGAGAATGGGTAACCTTATCTTGTCCTTGATCTTTAACTGAGGCTCTAAAGAATCTGCCTTGGATCTTAGTCATGAAAATGCAAGCTGGAATTCTTTAACACACCAGAATGTTCTGGAACATATCAGTCCATGACCATTTTCCTAAACCATAAGTTCCATACAATGTTGAGGCTAGATTGCATGATGATATCTTTCTCTACGAAGGAACAGAGATCTGCAGAGAATATACCTTTCTTCTGCTGCTTTAGGACCCCAGCTTTCTATTTGCGCTGTACAGTTTGTTCAACCTTCCAAATGTTCTCCCAGAGATTTTGAAACACAGAAAATCTTCTGTGAAATAAAGCTGTAAATAATTAATTTTGCTTATCATGCAGATGTTCTAATCTGGTTTTGTAATGTGGATGGAAAAGAGAGTTATGTATCTCTCCGAAACCTTTTTGGTCGGGTTTACATTTTTATAATCATAATATAAATATTTTCTGGGCATAACTAAAAAGTGTGCACTACTATCAGACCATTTCACTCCAAATGTTCATTTTCAAGTTGCCATGTGGCTCATTCTAGCCTCTCTGGAATATGTGATCAGAAGTGACCAAATACTTATCTGGTACTTATTGGGGATTTTGTAACTATGTGTTGAAAACTGCATGCGCACATGAGAATAACACAGGAGCATTCATTCCTGGCTTCTGCTGGAACACGGGATACTGCCTGCAATAATTTTGTTTATTGGGGGGGTGGAGTTTTGGGACATACTTGGTAGCACTTAGGGATTCTCAGATCAGTGCTGAGGATCCACTTCTCACTGGGGAATGAACCCAAATGAGCTACAAGCAAAGAATGTTCACCAGCTCTGAGTGATCTCCCCAACTAAAACGATTTTAAAATATTTTTGTTTAATCCAATGGAATCTTTCTTCACAGTCATATCCAGGAACTAGATATTTAGTCCAACAAGTCCTTTCTAACTGTATGTTGAGCACCCAGGGGTCTCTTCTATTACGCCACCTGTAGGTCCCCTGCAGTTGTCTCTAAGGGAACACTTGGAATGACAGAAGACTCACAAAAGGTTTCCTGATTCCAAATCCAGAGCTTCATTCAAGTAAGACAGAACTGAATTAATTTAGCTTCCAATTCACCTTCCTTCCAAGTTATATTTAAATTTGTTAACAAATCAAATATGCTACTTATGGAAGGTTTTATAATTTGGAATAAGCTAAGAGTAAGTATTTTATTAACAAAAAACTTACTTTTCTTAGCCAGAAGGAGAGAGACAGATACAGAATGACTGCATTTATTTGCATGGCATAAATATATATGTACATATTATGATACCAATATCCAAGGTCAAGTGAAACATATATCAGGAGGTCTTGTCAAAGGTGGAAATGATCACAAACGTGTGGGGGTCAGAGGTTAGGTAAGACAGAAAATGGAACAGGGTGCTAATAATTGTCGAGGGTACTAATGCCAACCTAGAACTGAGCATTAAATAGAGGCAAATGGATACACATGACAACCTTTTAATGTATGTTCTGTAATCCATAGTCTGGAAGGGAAGGAAAAGAGAAAGAGAGAGAAAGGGAAAGAAATAAAGAACCTGCCATGGAGGTGGGCTGGGGAAGGGGGAGGGAACCGGGGATGTTGGTGGTGGGAGATGGGCACTGGTGGAGGGACGGGTGCTGGAACGCTGTATGACCAAAACCCAAACATGAACTTTTTAATTGTATATCTTTTTATTTGTATATCTCACGGTGGTATAATAAAATACTTAAAAAACTTACTTTTCACATGTTTCAATGACACAAATTTATCTTTGCAGGTCTTTATAGCTATAATAGCAAGAAACCTTCATAAGGAAATATATTCCTTTTTGCTTTGTGGGGAGTAGGGATGGGGGAGATGTTGGTAGAGGTTGGGCCACAGCAGGCTGTATTCAGGGAGTACTACTCCTGGCCTCAGGGATCACTCCTAGTGAGGTTTAAGGGAACATATGTGGTGCTGGGATCGAACTGTTCACATGTTAGTTAATTTTATGAATTATCTCTGGCCATCCATTCCTTGTGTTTTGTTTTATTTTTGAGCCCTATAAGGCAAATCTTAGATATACCCCTGACTCTGAACTTGGGAATTCCTCCCTGGCAGGGCTCTGAGACAATATGGAATGTCAGGACTCAAACCTGGGTCAACTGTGTGCAAGGCAATCTGTTGTATTATCTCTCCAGCCATTCTGCTTAAAAAATAGCTCTTTGCTACTGTTCACAAAGTTTATAACATATAAATGTATTTTTAATTAGCCATAACTATTGTCATATACATAATTAAGGAGTGATTCCATTTAAACATTTGGTTGAACACAATTGGAAATTCAGGAACAACCAAATGATGACTACTTATACTTGCTTCTTTGTTTAAACACTCAAATGAAATTTTATTTTCCTTCACAAATGTTAAAATGACAGTGAAATAATCTGTAAAAATGTTTAATAAATATCTTGCTATTTAATGAGAGCATTCAGATGTAGATTCATAATCTTCCCTTCAAATTATGTGAACTACTTGCATACCATGTATATTGCTCCATGTATTTTGTTACTAAAATTTTCTTTTTAGTAACTCACAGACATGGGGCAGAGCTGCTACTGGCTCTCCCTGTACCCAGCCACTCATGAGGCACCCAGGAGGGATGGCATGTTCTAGCCCTGGCCTGCCACCCCAGCAGAGCCTCGCAACAAGCCAGACGACCCCTCACTCCATGAGGGCGTCAATTTTCCACATCCTGACTTCCCCAACATCAGAACTCCACCTAGCAGACTACCCTATCACAGCCTGGCTCGTGTGGCCGCTTGCGGCGCATGTTTCATCAATAAATGCTGGATTTAGAGATGACTACAAGAGTATGCTACCCGTACGGCAGAGCCTGGCAAGCTACCCATGTCGTATTTGATATGCCAAATACCAGTAACAATTATAGACCTCATTCCCATGACCTGATGGAATGGTTTGAGGCTCTTTATGTTCCTGGAGCAAGCAGGTGCCCTTGTGCTCTTCTTGCATGAGACTGGTCATATGGAGATGTTACTGCTCTCTCTCGAGCAAATCCATGATGAACAGGAATACAGTGATACAGTGAGTGAAAATTTCCTTACCTAACTACCTTCTTACCTTCCTAATATGAACATGACTAAAAAAAACCTCCCCTAACTACATAAATAATGAATCACTAATGTATCTCAAAATGCTAAATAGGAGGCTTGAGATTGCTCTCTAAAGGATTCTTGGCCACTATGGAAAATAATGCCATGGTACTCAATGTCTAATAGCTTTAATGTATTTCAACACTATGTTGTTGCTTTTATGCAAGCTGATGTAAAAATAATTCTTATACCCCAAACAAATTGCTTGGACATCATATAATAGCTTACCAGACAACAAGGAGCAAAACAAGATATAAATTCTAGTTAGTCACAACTCTTTCTGAGAAAAGTAACAAGTTACTACCAAATTTTTAAGTGTTTTCTACTCACAAATAGACTATAAAACTTCATTTATACTCTAAGAACCAGAGCATTTGTCTAGATACAGACAGCACCCTTTTAATTGTATAGTTGGACTAATTCCTCAAGAAGTTTTTTTAGCTATAGAACAGTGTTCTACTTCCGAATCTTTTAATAAATGTTTAATTAGATCAGATATAGGTTTCCTTCAGTATCCACAAGTAGAGTATTCCTTTGAAATATTAAGTCATTTGGTCACTTGTTCACTTGACATCCTGTTATTCGCCAATTTGCTCTAGTAGACACCAGTAACATTTCCAATTACCTGTCACATGCCAGTGTAGCCCAATGGCATCTTCTTGCTCCAGGAATACCAAGAGCCTCAATCCATTCGTTCAGGGTCTTGACAAAGAAGTCTGACCATCTTGTAGGTGGGTGGCCTTGTGATCTTTTGACATCCCATGGGATCCAGTCGTAAATGTCTCTAGTCCAGTGGTTGTCTCCAGTCTCATTACATGTCCAGGCCATCTGGTTTTCGACACCTTGACAAACGAGACACCGTACCTGACTCTTGATCTTCAACAGACTCCAGATTCCTTCTCTCACTTGAGTGAGGTATGATATTCCAAGCACAGCTCTTTCGATTCCTCTTTGGGAGACCTGAATAGCGTTCTCATCCTGCTTTTGTAGGATCCAGGTCTCTGAGGCATATGTTGATGCAGGGAGAATGGTGGAGTCGAAGAGATGTGCCAGAGCTGGAGGTTCTTTGTCCTTTTAGCTATTTCTTCGATGCTGTTGAAGGTGTTCCACGCTGCTCTCTTCCTCCTGCACAGCTCAGGTTTTAGGTTGTTCATCATGGTGACTTCTCGACCTAGGTACACATAACTGCTGTATTCAGAGATGCCTGTTCCATTGGGAGTGAATGGGGCCTCTGGAACTAGTTCATTTTTCATGAACATTGTTTTGTTAAGATTCAACTGTAAACCTAAAATGACATAAGCAATTGCTCTTAATTTAAATAAAAAGAAGTGTTAGTATCCTGAATCCCAAAAACTAACCTAGCAAAGAATGCCAGCATAAAACCAGCTAACACTAACAATTATAGAATCAGGAATGATAAATTCTCTGAATTTACTTTGTTAATCAAAACAGATATGAATGTATATCTTCCAGAGGAGCAAAGAGCATAACACAAACTTTCAGAAAGGAGGGATACCTGTGTCAATAGAAATTAGTTCACCCATGAGTGTTTTTTTTAATTTTTATTATACCATGTGAGATATAAAATTACAAGGATGTTCATAATTGGGTCTCTACAATACAGTGTTCCAGAACCCATCCCTCCACCAGTGCCAAATTCCTACCACCCATATTCCAAACACAGCCCACCACCCAAACCCTGCCTGCCCATATTACAGGCACATTTTACTTCTCTGTCTATCTCTTTGTCTATGTCCCTGCATTTCTCTCTCTCTCTCTCTCTCTCTCTCTCTCTCTCTCTCTCTCTCTCTTCTATTACACTTTGTGGCTTGTCCTATGGATACTAACAATATATGATGTCTCTATCTGAATATTTAATAATGAGTTCTAGTGTGACATTATAATTCCTCATTCCCCATAATCTCTCTAGTTTGTTGCAAATAGAATGATCATTGAAGTGTATAAATGAGAAAGATCCTGGGAAGGACCTGGTGCTAAAATACGTTGAGTCTAAGATTAGCACGCGCCACAGAGTGGCCCTGCCCTGCACAGCTGTGGATCTGGAGTGTCTGTCTTCTGGCTGTTAGCTGTGGTGTCTGGAGCTCAGGGTCACACCCACCGACCGGAGTCTGGGGGAATGGGTGGAGGCACCCAAATCCCTGCTCTGAGTCCAGCAGGTGTGGTCGCCTACATGCTGAGCTTACCCATGAGTGTTTCATATGAACATAGTTACCCAGAGGCCTGCCTTCCCCCCCCCAGCCTCACCCTGTCTTCTGACACTCTCTCTCTCCAAAGCTGTTCCTAGACCTACGACCACTAGCCACCCAGTGTCCCTCAATCATAATATCCCTCAACCCTAAGTCCCAAATACTTGCATGAAAGCCTCCTTACTCTCCAGAAACCATACAACCTTCTCAGTGTCCTTTCATCTAAAATTCTCATTCACATCTCTGCTCTTCTCTGAAGACTACCAGGATGGTGCTATCAGAGCCCCCTCCATGGAACTGAGGAGTCTGTTGGAGATGGTGGGCACACTTCCTATTAGTATTACTTTCAACATTCCTGCTACAGTTCAATCTTATTAGGGATACATGGGATTCAGTGAGTTAGTTTAGATATCGTCAACTTTGGTCAAATTGTGTCCCTGAAATATTGTGATTTGTAATAAAATTTTGTGTATACATAACACATATATACAGTGTGTGGTTTTTATCCCTATTTTTGGCACAAAGCTTCTAAAATCCTTGGAATCTGTTAAGCAATTAGAAAAAATAAGGGTGTTTCTTGCTCTTCATAAGGAAGTTGCTTTCTATCATAAGTCTACATTATGGGGATAACTTGGAAAGCCTGTAAGGACAGGGTCTGGTTTCTATGGAAACCAACCTCTTGATTATAAGACTGTGCTTCAGTCTCACCCTCCTTACTTTGGGTGGAGGGCATGTAGAGCTGAAAATCGTATCCAACAGCAGGTTGTCAAAGATTTCATTGACCATGCTAATGAGTCTCCATGACCTCCCAGGGAATAAAGTTAACAGAGCTTCTGGTGGTCCCGGGAAGAGGCAGGGAGAATGGCAGACCCAGAGATGGTCTGGTAGCTGTGTGCTGCTCCCATGTATTTTTGCCCTATGCTGCTTTTCTATCTAGTTCTTACCATGTGTCTTTTTTTAAACAAACAAATAATTTTGCAAGTGAAATGTTTCTCTAAGTTCTCTAAGTCACCTAAAAGCCTAGGCCTCTGCATCTGCCCTGGATTGCCTCCTGCAGGTCACTTCATAGATAGGGGAGTAGTCTGAATGTGGCAGTCTTATCTGACCATGTATTCTATACTGGCTTGTATAAATATTCTCTCATGCTACCACAATCATTGTGGGACTAGCTAGATCTTACCAGCATATTTGCCTGGCCACGTTGGATCTCTAAGTAATTAGACCAGAGAGAAATGCTGTTTGCCTCCAAGCAAGCAAGCATGGCTCCTTAAACTCAAAGGCAACTAAAATACAAAACTACTGTGAAGTTTCTTGTGAAGTCTCACAAGAGACTCTTGTGAAGGCTTGGAAAAATATTTAACTGGCATTAGTATTAGTCTTTGGTACAGAGACATGCCATCTCAAAAACCCGCTTCTCTACCCTATAAAGGCATTTCCAGGCAGATCTTGGCTCAAGACATTAGGTGAGGTGCTGGGAGAAATTGCCTGAGGGCATTTGACCCTTCCTGCCAGGGGAAGTTACATTTAGCTTATAGCTCCTCCCAGCTCTGCTAGGAGGTGGTTTTTTTTTTTTTTTGCTTTTTTGGGTCACACCCGGCGATGCTCAGAGGTTACTCCTGGCTCTGCACTCAGGAATTACTCCTGGCGGTGCTGGGGGGACCATATGGGATATGGGATGCCGGGGATCGAACCCGGGCTGGCACAGGCCAGCTGCATGCAAGGCAAACACCCTACCCGCTGGGCTATCGCTCCGACCCCAAGGTTCAGCTCAAGTTCCCATACCAGGAGTTGAACCCCTGCCGCCTGGGTGAAAACCAGGAATCCACTGCTAGGAGGTTTTGAATTAGCTCTGGGTCCTTGTAAACAGCCAGATGTCCTCCTGAAGTTGCTACATTTCTATAGAGCTATTTTCCTGTTTTCATCTCTAGATAGCCCAGCCCAGAATGGGCTGGACTGGGGAGTTTGGGCGGATTTCTAGCTATAAAATAAGCTGTAAGAAGAAAGAAGCCCGCTTTTTTCCCCTCTTTTGCCATTTCGGCTTCCCTTGGCGTTTTGCTTCTTGGTCCTCTTCATTCTCTGTTGGGCCTCAACACGGGCCTAGCTGGGAACCAGGGTCCGGAGGTTTTCCCTCCTCTTGGATTGCATATTGGAACCTGTGATAGTAAAGCCCTTTTAAAACTGCATCGGATTCCTGACTCTTCATTCATTCCCCACCGGCTTCAGAGGTAAAAGGGAACTTGCTTCCCAGCACTGTCTGGGGCCCGGCAGCGCCCCAAACAGTCCCGGGTAGAGGCAGGGAGAATGGCAGACCCAGAGAAGGTCTGGTAGCTGTGTGTTGCTCCCATGTATTTTGCCCTATGCTGCTTTTCCATCTGGTTCTTACCATGTGTCTTTTTTATAATAAACAAATAATTTTGCAAGTGAAATGTTTCTCTAAGTTCTCTAAGTCACCACTTTAACCAATTAATCAAACCCAAGGAACCTCCAGTTTTTAGGCGTGTAGAAATACAGGTAGCTGCAATCAGCAGTTAGGGTACAGGGTAGTAGTAGTAATACTAATAGTACCTATTGAACTTTAATTATATGCTAGGCACCATAGCTCAGCATTTTGGTATGTAACCCCAATGATTCTCAGCAAGCTGTGACAGTGTCTTCACCTGTCACATGTGTCAGCACATGAGTCAGACAGAGGGTCAAGGGCAACCGCAGGATGTGGCCCTTTTGTGGTATCAGTGAACTCCGCACCAATTATTTTTCTTTTATTTTTTTAATTTTTTATTATTATTATTATTTTTTTTTTGCTTTTTGGGGGACCATATGGGATGACGGGGCTTAAACCCAAGTCGGCCACGTGCACGCCACCAATTTTATGAGAGTATTTCAACTAATTACTAACAATTTCAACTAATTACTAACAAATCTGTTTAAATGTAGAAGACAGCACATTTATCTCATATACAGAGTATTAGGATGAAAAATTGCTTAAATGTTATTTTTCCTGAAATTAACATTGAGGAAATTATGAAAAATACTGAAGAAATTACAAAGAAAGAAATAACTACATTAACAGTTGACCTCTGTTGCTTCTTGGTTAAATATGAACTGGTTTATGTTGAAAGAGCATTAATTAAAGAATGAACATACAATTTTACTGTTTTCCTTTTATTATTATTAATATATTTTAGTTGAAGCACTGATTTACAAAGTTGTTCATAATAGGGTTTCAAGCTTTCCCTTCTTCTGGTCAAAATTTCTTGTACAGTTTGTTGTTTTCTTCCATTTTATAAAGTCTACTAGAAGAACGTGATGCAAACCCACCTACCTGTAGGAATTCCTTTGAATATAGTTTCCTGTCCAACTAAGTATGGTTTAGGAAACACATCAGGCAGTGCCACACTGTCAGCTGTGGATGTGTTATGTTATGTGTTAGCAGTGTTATGGAGTCTTTATAACTTTGAATTGGTTTTAGGTTGGTGCTTTACAGAGTCCGTTGGTTGGGAGAGTAAAGCTGGTCATGATTCTCAGGATCTTTGTGTTCTCTTTGTTTATTTTTTCATGCTACATATAAATTAAATAATACATTGTTTAATCTTTCTATTGCCCTTATTTATCATAGTGTATAGTTCTGAGCCTTGTTTTATTCATTTTTTCATTTTAGAATGACCAGTGCTAATCATGAGATCTTTGTATTTTCTTCACCTCTATATTGATTGACTCAAAGCAAATATCAGGAGATGGTGGGGGGAAGCTTACTGTGTTGTCTACCTAAAGCATCGAATAATAATAGCCTTACTCTAATTATTGGAAGTATTGTCAAGTCAAACTATTTTGTTTTATCAATAATAGGTCCTTCAGAAGCTTGGGAAGGCTGATGAGACCAAAGATGAACAATTTGAAGAATATGTCCAGAATTTCAAACGTCAAGAAGTAAGTACATTTATCCCATTTCCAGCTTGAGGAATGGGTTGACTGTATTTGTTTTTAGTTGAAAACTAAAAGGCTTCAGGATTGAAGAAAGCACATTCTCTTTTGAAGCTGGAATAAACCGGAAGAACCCTTGATTTTTCTGTGACTTCCCTGTGGAGAAGCAGTAGCTCTGCAGGGATAAGATTGGACTGTTGGAAGTTCAGAGATTATCCTGGTTACCCAGTGTTAGGAGTAAAGAAATTCATCCTGATTACTTCAGCTTGAGGAAGGATGATGTCCTTTTAGATTCTTCTGGCAAAATAATTTCAATTTTTGCATGCTTTAAAATTATGCATTCCCAGAGTATTTTATCTTTTCCAAAGGGGTGAAAACTGGTTCTTCGTAGGTCAATAATTATATTGTTTGTATGTGTGTATACTGTAGTAATTATTTAGCATTAGATGTGCCAGATAGTTAATAATATTTTATCTAATATAGGGTATTAAGATTTCATGGGGAAGAGTGATTAGGAAAGTCACCTCAGAGGAGGTGGCAATAATAAGAAGAAAAGGTTGGGAATGAATTTGTGTTTTTAGTCCTGTGGTACTTGTTTGGTAGACTTGTGGTGCCTATGAATGTAACCTTATATGAATAGGGTCTTTACAGGTTAATTAAGATGAGGTTATCCTGGAATCCATATGCACTTAACCCAATATAACTTCAAACAAAGAGAAGGGATGCAGGCACAGATGCACAGGGCAATGGCATGTAAAGGAGAAAAGCCATGTGAATGGTATAGTGGGAAGAGATTTGAGGTGATGAAGCTGCACCCCAGGGAACACAAAATTCCCAATAATCACCAAAGCTAGGAGAGGCAACTTAGCTCCACCAACATCTGAATGTCAAACTTCTGGACTCCAGGACACAGAGAACATATTTGTTGGTTTATGTCTCTTAGTGAGTGGTACTTTGCTACAAGCCTAGGCAACTAGTTGGGACTCCAACTTCTTTTCTTCAAAATAATGCACATCTCGGGGCTGGGGGGTGGGGAGGTGGGGGGAAATAGTCCTCATTCCAAATAACTGATAGATTAAAAACACTAGGTTATCATTGATTGTGTTAATCTGTTGCTTTCCTTTTGAAACAATATATTTTTATGCATGTCCTTATTTTTCTTCTTAATTTAATAAGAAAATCAGTAGCATTTAGGGATCCTGTTTTTAAGCTCTAATCTACATAAGTAGAGACTGAGCCTGAACTGCTGTTGATGATAGATGAGAGGACCTGTGGGAAGAAGCAGGGTTTATGGAAACTTGCCCCATTTCGGGCTTCTATAGAATCACGTAGAAACCGTGCCATCCTACTGTCAATGCTCAGCCTGCACTCCCTGTCCAGTTGGTCATTATGGGCTGTAAATGAGGCTAGGCTTCTTTCTGGTGGTAGATCCCCCTGAAGTCATGGGAGAGGTTGCACTTCCTCATCGATTGAGCTGATTGTCCCCAAGAGGAAACTTGGGCAGGTGCCTTCTTCTGCGCTTCAGGTGCAGAGCTTCTAACACTTAGTAGATAGAGCTATTCTTCAGTGCTCTCCAAAATCACATGTTTCTGAATGGAAATGTCATACTCATGTTAAGTGTAAGACAGAAGTGCAAGGTCAATTGTCAAATGTTCTCACAAATCTGTCGTATGTAGAATAGTATATTTGAGTTTTTTTTGGGGGATGGCACACCCAGCACGGCTCAGGGCTTACTACTTGCTCTCAATAAGTTCAGGGATCACTTATAATAGGGCATGGAGAACCATCTGGTGTGCCAGAGATCAAACCCAGAATTGCTGTATGCAAGGCAAGCACCCTACTCCTAGCACCTATTTTATTCTTTTTCAAAATTTTAATTCGTATACAATTTGGTTTTGTACAAAAGGCAGAAATAAAATCTATTATTTCCCAATGCATGCAAAATTTTTCAATATTTGCCATTAAATAGATAACAGTTCCCTGTTGAATGATATATATTTCATATATCTGATATAATCATATATAAAATTCTTACTGGAACTGGAAATTATATAAGGGTACTTATTTTACACGGTTTCCCTCTACTTATGTTAATGTCTATAACTTTTTTATAGCAGAGTCTTTGCCTATTTTAATCTAATATATGATCTTTATATATCAAGTTTATTCAACCCAAAGAAACCAACATACATCATGATTCTAATTTAGACAGCATTCAACTTCTACATTAATGGAAGAATTCCTATTTTTCTTATTGAATATTCTCACTTACAAAGGTACTACAACTTTGTTTATGTTTTATATTATTTACTTTATATTATATTATTCCTTCACAGGGACTGACCCCGATATGCCCTCATTTGAAGTCAGTTAATTCTACAATGGGAGGAATTTTCAAGGTATCTTCTGCCACATTATCTCTAATGGCAACTTTAGGAAATTGTTATCTTCTGATAATTTATATTTTTCCCTAAGGCACTTTGTGCAATTCTAATCCTTTCTGGCATCATCTCTTAATCAGAACTCCTTCCATTTGTCCTTGCCATACTGCCACTACCTTCTATTCCTCATTGCTCCCTCTAGCGTGTGTTCTAATGTTTGCACTTGTTGAGGCTTTGAGCACTTACCGAGAATCAGCAGCCTGAAAATTATCCTAGTGAGTTCTTCCAATGATCCCAAACCCAGATCCACAAGAGGTTTAGAGATGAACACGTTGAAGACCTCCAAATGGAAACACTTACCTGAATATTCTTCTAGCTCTGGTTCTCACGGGAAGTTTGCTTTATATTTATTGAACTCTCATAGTACATTAGAGATGCTATTCACTAATTCCAGGAGCTTAACTATTTGAACCCCTAATTTTCTGTCATAAATGATTTTCTGAGTAAGTAATTTCCAGGGCAGAACTTTTGGCTTCCTGTTGGATCGCTCTATCACCTGAGAAGAACACACAGAACTAAATTAGGAATAACCTTACTTTTACTTTTATACTCTGTTCCAAAGAGAAGGATTTTCTTTTCAAACTGCAATCTCTGAGACATGCATAGCAGATATCCCAAATGCTTATTAAGTCAAACAAAATCGTAAGGATCCAAAGGCAAGTGGATCAAGGAGATTAGATCATAGTCTCTCTGTGTGTCCCAGATTCTACCTTATCCCACTTTTAGAAATAAACACACTTTAAAAACTCAGTCTCATAAGAAAGCACCACTCTCATTCAATAAGCCAATGAATGCAATTTATATCTTTAGTCACTTGATCACTTGATCACCACTTGATCATCTTTAGTATTTTCATAATAATCCCCAGGATATTAATCATAAATAAATGTATCTTGCTTGCCCAAGAAGCAACCTTCAAGCACGTTTGCAAACACGATGAGTGCTTTTGGTCTAAGTCAACAACCAATGTATTTATTTAGTAATAAATACATTATTAGTGTATTTTAGGTTCTTGGGAGATAGTACAGGGAGTAAGGTGCTTGCCTTTAGCTTGGCTGATGCTGGTTCAATCCCTAGAACTACATATTGTCTCTTCAAAGCCAGTTTGATCCCCACCCCACTGCACCATAAAAGATTATATCAGAATTCTGGAATCACTGGGAGATTTCCCCCAACCAGTTGTTATTTCTTCATTTTATAAAGTATGTATGTTTTTATATGTCTAAACTAATTGTCTGCAGGAGAGAAATGTATAACCATGATACAACTGACTGGCCTTGGCCAAGGTACTTAGCTCCTTTCTCCCCACATTTTTTCATCCCTAAACCTAAAGTAAGAATAGTACTTCTTTACATCATTATGTTGAAGTTTAAGATACATAATATGCAATTAACCCCTTAAAACTGTGCCAGGATTCCATCAGCCCTTTATAAGTGTTTATCTTTTTTTCCGGTCATTCCTAAGTTGCACTCCTCGCCTGAATGTTAAATTCTGTATTTCATAACTCTGGCCCTTGTTTCAATTCCCTCGGTTACCATTGCCAGGATACTATCTTTGTGTCTTTATGAAATCCAGTGGAAATGGCCAAATACAAAAGATCAGTCTGCTCATAGAATGACAAAACCTTATCCTGGTCTTTATGAGGTTATTTACATTCAAAGGAGTCAGCACTGTGTTTATTTAAGACTGAGACTTTCAACCAAGTTTATATAGACTTAGCGCCTGTCCATTTTAAAATGTTTTCTCAAATACTTTCCTACCTTCATAATATCTCAATAACGCATGCACCACCATTTTGTATAAGCAGGAATTGCTTCTAAACAAAAGCATAAGGAAGTAGAAATCTTTTGAAATGTCAAAAGACTCCATGTTCAGTGTATCACAGAAATTTACAGATGTCTGAATATTCCCTACACTGCAAAATCAGAATTTTAGATCAAAACAATCCAGATCCAAATAAAACATTAAGTAACTCTTAGGAAGTAAGTTATCTCATACTATATGCTAAACACTAGTTCAATTTATTTTGTATGTTATGTTTAACATTGCCAAAATATTATTGAGAACCTAGTCTGTGATTATCAGGTACCATTCTGAGAATCAGTGACATACTAAAGCTATTGCAAGGGTAGTGTGGCCCTGTGTGTGTGATTCAGATAGGAATCTAGTGAGAACCCGGATTATTATTTATCGATAATCATTTTAATTATTAAGTGAAAATATTAAAACAAAAACAAGTGCAAACATTTGAACCTATGCAAATGTGCCAGGGAGCAAGGAATCACTCTGGTTGTTGCTCAGTGTGTGGTTATCGATTCCTGGACTCCAGTTCCTGGGAATACCAAAATCAGCAGATGCCCAAGTCCCTTGCACAAAATATAATATTTCCACAAAAATTGTAAATATCATCTTGCAGGCTTCAAATCATCTCTGGATTACTTATCATAATATCATATAAGTGCTATTTAAATAGTCGTTATCCTTTATCACTTAGGAATAATGATAAAGAAAGTAAATTTGCATATGTTAAGTACCAGCAGGACCATTGTAGGCCTAACAACACACAACTTATTTTATCAGTGGTTGGTTTAATCTGTGGAAGTGAAATTCACAGATAAGTAGAGATGACTATAATATAGAATATTATTGACCTAGATTTGTGGGACAAGATTTCTTTAAAAAGGTGACTTTGACAAATAAATAATGCCTGGGGTTACAGAAGTAAAGAAGAAAGAAGACTATTGCAGGGGCAAAGCTGAAATGATCTCTGCACATCTTGGGGAATGTCAGAAGAGCAGGTGACCTGTGGAAGACGCATGGGACATCCTGAAAATGGAAGTAGGGGCTGAAAACCAGATTTATCAGAGAAAACTCTGTGTTCATCTTAGGCATAAGGTGCCTAAACTATCTCTCAGACACACTAAGGAACAGTATTAAGCAGGTGGTGTGATATGTGTATTTGAACAAAAAGGAAATGTCCAAGTTTATGACATGCATGACTGCGTAGGAATAGCCTAGAGATGGTAACTAAACCTGCTGCTCTTAGAGGAGGTGCCTACAGAGAATGCATGTATTGAAAAAATTTGAGCCCCAACAAGCTTTAAGTCAGTGGACTGAGTAGAATATGGACTCATATTCTACACTGTGAGGGTCGGGCCAAAAGATAGGAGAAAACTACAACAACCATGAGACTGTTGTGGCAGCATTAAAGGCATCAAGAAGAAAAAGTGACAGGAAATTAAGAATGGCTAAATTGTGCTGTAATATATGGTCTAGACAAGGTCCACAGTTAAAAGACAGGGGAATTCTGTTTAGAGAGAGGATCACTGGGGTTCTTATAAGACCCGCCTTAGGGATGTGAATGGAGGAGGACGTCCATCCTGGACTTGGTTGAAAGGAGATGAGGACTAAGTAAAATAAAGACTGAAAATAGAAGTTTTGGTTACAAAATAACAGTGACAGTAGGCTGGTTGGATAAAATATACTTTGACATAAAGAGGCTTATTTTACTTTGCTTTCTCAATAGTGGAAAAATCAATATACACAAAATTATATGTAATTTTTATAATCTGTGTAGCTTTCATTTACTATGTTACTTAAGTTCTGACTTCTCTGTGCTATGGAACTTAATTAGAGAAGTACAGACAGTTTATTTCCATCACTTCAGTACCATAGTAGTAAAAGGAATGGGGAAATTCATTAGAGATGAAGTGATTTTAAAACATTAAGAAATCAATCTACTAGATGTTGAAATCATCAAAAATGCAGAATTTGGAACAGAACTGAAGATTAACAGCCAGTCTTCAGAATCTTTTTCTCAAAATTTTTTTAAATAAGGAAATTGGTATGAGAATAAAACAAGTATTTAAAAGGTCAAGAGG
>JAJIBD010009711.1:0-67378 GCA_021461705.1 Cryptotis parvus
TGGGACTGGTGTTGGAATATTGAATGACTGAAGCAATTGTACTGTGAACAACTTTGTAAATCACGGTGTTTAAATAAAAAAAAAACCCTCAACATTGTCATTCTTCCAATCATAGTGCTATTCCTTGAAATCCAGAGCCTGAGAGATAATACAGCAGGTAAGGCATTTGCCTTGCACATGGCTGACCTAAGTCTGACCCCTAGCCCTCCATATGATCCACCAAATCTGCCAGGAGTTACCAAGAAGCACTGCTGGGTTTGTCCCCAAAACCAGGAAAAAGGAGAAGGAGGGAATGGGAGGGGGAGAGGAGAAAGGGAGAAGGGAGGAGAGGAGGATAAAGAGGAGGAAGAAGAGTAGAAGGAGAAGGAAAGGTAGAAGGAAGAAGAGGAGGAGGAAGAGAAGACCCTTCAGCCCAGAGTTCTCCAGAACCTCTTGTCATTTTTAAATAACAACCAATGTACTGGAATAAGAGCCTATGGGTCCTTTTTTTCTCCTTTAACTATCTTACTAAATAAAAATTTGACAGGAGGGGCAGGAGCAATATATAGTACAGTGGGTAGGGCATTTGTCTTGCATGCAGCCAACCTGGGTTCTATCCCCGGCATCCCATATGGTCCCCAGAGCACTGCCAGGAGTAATTCCTGAGTGCAGAGCCAGAGAGTATCCCTGAACATTGCCAGATGTGACCAAAAAGAACAAAAAATTGACAGGACAAGGAATTCTGAAGTTGAACATATTTTTTCTCAGAATTTAAAAGAATCTCCATTAACCCCAAATTATTTTATTCATTCATTCATTCATTCATTCATTCATTCATTCGTTTGTTTGTTTATTTATTTATTTGCTTTTTGGGTCGTGCTAAAGAGTTCTCCCAGCTAAGGAGTTGTCCCAGCTCTGCATTTAGGAATTACTCCTGGCGATGCTCAGGGGACCATATGGGACGCTGGGGATCAAACTCAAGTTGGCCACGTGCAAGGCAAACACCCTACCTGCTGTGCTATCACCTGGCCACAATCCCAATTGTTGCTTTTATTTTGGACTCTCTGTGGCTATTTGATTTGTTCAGATGGATGAAGTTAATTCTTCATCAAGGGGGAAAAGAGTGGACAAATCCTATCTCCTTCCTCTACTTCATATGAGTCACTGGAATTTTTTTTTTTTCAGCATATCCTTTATTGAAGTGTTTCTTAGAGCTCTTAACTCTTGGGGAACTCCACCACACCGCTGCTATTGTCATCAATGGTGTCATGAGGATGGAGCCAATTTTCCTGAAAGCCTTGCAATTTCCCAAGTCTTAAGAATCATAGAGGATGAAATGTACACTAATGAAGGGACAGGTGTTGGAACACTGGAGGACTGAACCTCAATCATGAACAACTTCGTAAACCGTGCGCTCAATTTCTTCAGTGAATCCATTAAAAATAAAACAAAAATTATTGGGGCCTGAGCAATAGCACAGCGGGTAGGGCGTTTGCCTTGTATGTAGCCAACCCAGGTTCACTCCCTGGCATCCCCTATGGTCCCTTGAACACTGTCAGGAATAATCTTGAGTGCAGAGCCAGGAGTAACCCCTGAGCACTGCCAGGTGTGACCCCCCAAAAGAGAAAAAAAATTATGTGAATAAGATGATTTCTGAAACCATCTTTTTTGAGGGAGGGCCACCCCAAGAGATGGCCAGGGGCCCAGGGGAACAGTACTGAGTATTATCCAGGTCACCGCCATGGTGCTCACGGCGCTCCAAGGTCAACCTAGTGATGCCCAGAGATTGTGTGGTACCAGGGACTGAGCCAGAGTACAGGTATCGCAACCTCTGTACTAGCTCTCTCGCCACACTTCTGGAAGCTCAGGGCTGGGGCTGGTTGCCTAGAGAAACCATGTGTTCAGGGAGTTGAACCTTCTTTCAGACTGCATGGGAACAGCCAATGACACCTAAGTAGTGAGGCCCATGAAAGTCCCCAAAGGAAAGAGGTGGGTGGGAATATAAAGTCTTTGGTGGTCGTAAGGGTGCATTGGTGGTGGGACCAGTGTTGGAATATTGAACACCTGACATATCCATATTGTAAACAACTGTAGGGCTGGAGCAATAGCCCAGCGGGTAGGGTGTTTGCTTTGCACGCTGGCCGGCTATGCCAGCCCGGGTTTGATCCCCGGCATCCCATATGGTCCCCCGAGCACCGCCAGGAGTAATTCCTGAGTGCAGAGCCAGGAGTAACCCCCTGAGTGTCGCTGGGTGTGACCCAAAAAAAAAAAAAAAACAACTGTAAATCACAGTGTTTAAATAAAGTTAAGCTAAAGTAAAAAATAAACTAGAAAGACCATCTTCCAAGAAAAACAAACAAACAAAAGTCCCCAAAGGAAGAGCCTCAGAGAGTGCACGAGTGGGTGAACCTATGGAGACTGGGGGAGTGGTTGCCAGCAGGGGTAATGAAAACCTCACTCTCTTTCCCCAGACCTTGCCTAATACACCTCTTCTAGATGTACTTACAGATAATAATAAATTCCAGATTATCACACTTCAATAACAGCCTTCGTAACAAACTGGCGATCTCAGGGAGGAAACAGGTTTCCAGAGCCCTAAGCTTCTCTGGCAAATTAATGCACAGAGAGGAGCCTGTCTGAGAGCCGGCTGGGCACTGGAGGCAACTGAGATGCCTGATAGGCCTGTGAGGTGAAGGACAGGGCCCGGAGGAGGACCTGACACTGCAAGGACCTGAACTGTCTGAGGATATCCAGCAAATGCTGGAGACCTGCTTGTGAAGTGTCAGAGATATCTTCAGATTCAAGAGGACAGAGGAGGGCGTGATGCACTGTGACACTCTAGAGGAGGGGGGGGGACGTGGGGGGGTGGTGCAGTGGAACACCTGGAGGAGGGCGCAGTGCAGTGGGACGCCTGGAGGAGGGCGTGGTGCAGTGGGACGTCCTGGACGAGGGTCTGGTGCTGGAATCTTCAATGCATGAAACCCTGCACTAACAGTATCGTAAAACATGGAGCCTAAAATCAAATTTGAAAAACTGACTACTCATTGGCTGGGGATGTAATAGAGCTATTGTTATCTGTAAGGCTCTGGGTTTTATCTCCAACCTCAAAAATTTTTTCACTGGGGCCGGAGTGATAGCCCAGCGGGTAGGGCGTTTGCCTTGCATGCAGCCAGCCTGCGCTGCCTGGGTTTGATCCCTGGCATCCCATATGGTCCTGAGCACCGCCAGGAGTAATTCCTGAGTGCAGAGCCAGGTGTAACCCCAGAGCATCGCCTGGTGTGACCCAAAAAGCAAAAAAAAAAAAAAAAATTCATAGATAAACTTCCAGGGGTAGCTCAGGGGGAAGCATACGCATTACAGGTGTGATGCTGCACGTTGATCCCTGACTCGACCCCCAGACATGGCATTAGTGATTTCCAGCACAACTGGCTGAGTAATCTCTGATGTACAGCAAACAAGTATATGCAAGTAAGCACTACAATGGAAGTGCACAATCCCTCATGAGCACTGCAAGTGAAACACATGTGAGCACCAGTGTAAGTGTATCATTCTAGGTGAGCATCACAACCAAGTGTGTGCAGCCTTTATCCACTGCAATGACAAAAAAGCAAGGTAGAATAAAAAATAATGTAATACCATGCTTAAGAAATTCACACACACTACTCTCCCAAATACCTGATTGTCCAAAGTGAGGCTGATGCTGTTTTCATGTCTACTCATACAACATCCATTCTGCAGCTCATGGAGCATTTAAACTTTCAAGTCTTACTATTTAAGAATATATTACTGAGGCAGGCTCGGGAGAGGGAGGGAATCGGGAACATTGGTGGTGGGAAATGGGCACTGGTGGAGGGATGAGTGCTGGAACACTGACTGAAACCCAAACATGAACATCTTAGTAATTGTATATCTCACGGTGGTATAATAAAATATTTAAAAAATATATTTCAAATTATAACAGTCATTAGAGACAGCTATTAGAGTTATTTTCCCTGATGCACCTGGGCAAAATTAACTAAAAGCATTCAGGAAAGGAGTCACCATTTAGACTTTGCAGAGAACAATGGGTAATCCAAGGAAGGATGTCAAAATAGCAACATTAACGTAGGCTTGGGAGAAATTGGTTCTAATCCTTATGCATGACTTTGAGGGGTTTAAGATTTCAGTGGAAAAAAATAACTGCAGATGAGATGGGAACAGTGAGAGAACCCCGTTAGTGGAGCCTGGGGCATGAGACAGCTCAGAGCTCTGATCTACATGAGAAAGCGTGATCCCTGGAACCACACAGTCCTGTAAGCACCACGGCCTGGATACAGAATCCACTCCTGGTGAAGTGAATAATACTGAAATGACAACAAAGATCTAGATTGTTGTGGGGGGTCGGTGAGAGAAGCTCTACTGGGGTAAAGTGCCGCCAAGCAGCACCACATGCTCCAGACAAATCTCTTATGAAAGGAAGAGCCCTGCTCTGGAGCAAGCTGTCCTGCTGTCTGATTTCAAGAGCGCCATGGCCTCCTCAAACTTTAGTGACCACCACCATGAACAGACAGCAACCATCGACTTCAAGGCAAGACCCTCAAAAAAGACAAACCAAAAACCAGTAACCCAGCAAAGGGCTGGGAGGTTGCCATATGTGTTCTGCATGTGGCGGCCCAGGGTTAGTCCTCAGCACCAAACGGTCCTCTGAGCACTGTTGGGTGTGCTCCACTCACCCCAGAAATCCCAAATCAAAAAGAGACCATCCAGAAGAAGACTTACTGGAGGCTCACGTGATAAGAGTCTAGCAATCAAGCACCTCTGGAGGGCTCTCCTCAGCAGTACTCAGGGGCTCAGTGCTACTTCTGAGTGAAACCAGTTTGGTGCAGCTTGAACCCCAAGCAGATCTGGGGCCACTAGGGCCATCCCAGTGAGTGCAGTGGACCCCTGCCATGCTGGAAGGTGATCTTGAGGCTTCCGCATCCCAGGCAAGTGCTTCGGGTGAGCATCTGCCCAACCCTCATTTGTTTATTTGCTTAATTATCTGAATCTTCCCTGCAGTGCTCTGAAGGCTTTGGGGCTACCCCAGGGATACTCAGTGAACTGGGTCAGATTATAGGGAACAGCGGTGCTGAAGCCACAGGGTCTCGCCAGGGCTATCCCCAGCAATGCTAATTCAATGCCAAGGATTGAACAAGGCATGCAGTGCATGCAACTGGCATGCAGAGGCATGCACCCCCTTAGCCATTAAAGTTTTTTTTAATTTAGGTATGCACATCAGTTTTTTTTTAAATTTGTTTGCTAGTTTGTTTTGTTGTGGGATCATTCCCAGTGGTGCTCAGGAGAGCTTCTGGCTCTGAACTCAGGGGATCACTCCTGGAAGGGCTCAGAGAATATAAGCGATGCTGGGAATTGAAGTCAAGTTGGCTACAGGCAAGGCAAGCACCCTATCTACTGTACTATCTCTCCTGCCCTCTGAACATTGGTTTCTAAATGTTACTCATTTTTCGCTTTGGGGCCACATCCAATGACGTTTGGTGGCTAGTTCTGGCTCAGGGCTTAGGGGCCATGCAATGCCTAGGATCAAATCCAGGGATGTTCATGCTAATTATGTGGTCAGCCTCTCGGGGGGATCTCCCTAAACCTACACTGCCACCTACATTGAATAGTCCACAGTGTAGTGTAAAGGTAACTTTTATCTGTACTGGGAAACAAACAAAAAGAGTGTGACTTGATTTATTGCAATATTAACTTTATTGTGGTGGTCTAGAACAGAACCTGCAATGTTCCTAAGATGCAACGATATGATGTATGTCATTAGTTGTTACTCTGGAGAACCCTATAATAAATAAACTCTAAAACTTAAACCATGTTGTTCAGTTATAATCTCCGTCAATGTCAACATCACTCTTTGGACATTATTTAACTTCTAACATGGACAGCTCCCAAATAAGTAACAACTAAAGAAAGTGGGCTGTATCTGAACCACAACCTGGGTTCAGATCCTGCCAGTGCACGTGGTTCCTGAGTGCCACCCAGCATGGTCCCTGAGCAACCAAGCAACCAAAGAAAGAAAATCTCAGTAAGAGGACGTCAGCACAGAACCTCTAAAGCTGTCAGAAGATAGTCCTGACAAGTTGGCTCTCTGGGGCATCTGGTGGTCCCTAGCCCGTCCCCGTAACAGGTCACTAAACTGAGCTCATTCTATATATGAAACAAATGCTGAGTCTAAGTCCCAGCTTCCAGCTGTGGAGACTGAGCTCTCACTCTGGCTCTCACTGGGCGCCTCCCATTCTCGGACTCTCCATTTCATTTTACTCACAGCTGCCATAGAGACCACTGAAAATCAGGAACTGTGACTTCCCAATGTTTCCCACAGGCTTGGAGCAAAACACTAAGTTCTTTTCTTTTAAGGAGGGAGGTTTGGGCCATCTCAGGTGATGCTTGGAAGATGACTCTGGCTCTGTGCTTGGGGATCACTCCCGGCAGTGCTCGGCGGGGGAACATACGCAGTGCTGGGAGCTAACAGGGGCTCGCCGCATGCAAGGCAAGAGATGTAAAACCCTGCACGCAAATCTCTCTGGCCCCAAAAGCAAAATTCTTCCCTGAGCCATGCACTGCATTCCTGAATCTTCCCTGCCATGCCCTGTCCTCACTGCACGCCACAGTGTAGTGGACCTGCCACATCTCCCGCCAGCTGTGGGCCTGTCACACCTGCCCCCAGCCCCCGCCAGCTCTCTGCACTGTGGTCGCTCCACTGCTGCTTCTTGAAACACCAGCCTGACTATCATTTCCTCAGGAAAACCTCAGCCTTCCTGATCTAAATGAGATCACACTGTTGCCTCTCCCAGTTCTGTGTATCTCTCATCTCAAGTTCCTAATGAATCATTACTTATTTAAAACATTCCTTGCAGAGGTTCACTTACTTGTCAGAGCTCAAAGGATGTGCCTGTATCATTTACTGTCATCTCTATTGCTGCTCAAGATGCTGGCGAGGACTACTTGTGGAGTGCATGAGTGAACGGCTCAGCACAGCACTTTCCAAAGACCACTCCAAGGAACAACTCTGTAGGACGCTCTAAATCAGGAGTCAGGCAAACATAGGGCTGGGGCTACAGTCCACCGGTAAGGCTTTTGCCTTGCATGTAGCCCACCTGGGTTCGGTCCCCAGCATCCCATATGGTCCCCTAAGCACCGCCAGGAGTAACCCCAAAAGCCAAAAAATAATTAAATAAAAGTTAGGCAAATTATAGCCTATGGGTCACATCTGGTTGCAACCTGTTTTGTGAAATGTTACCGGAAGCTGGCAAGCCATTTGTTTTGATCATCTGCGGCAGAGTCAGTACTATCCGGGAAGAGCTGAGTAGGTGGGACAGAGACCCAATGACTCTGCAAGTCTTGTCAATATGGAATTGTTCTAGGCAATTATGTTTTTCTGAAAGAGGCTTTGTGGCTCTTATACATGCTGGGTTCAGTGGAGTCATGCTAGATTTCTTTCTTTTCTTTCTTTTTTTTTGCTTTTTGGGTCATACCCAGCGATGCTCATCAATTACTTCTGGTGGTGCTCAGAGACCATATGGGATACTGAGGATTAAACCTGGGTCGGCTGCCTGCTAGGCAAACACCCTACTCGGATCCCCCTTTACTAGTTTCTTAAATATCTTGATACCACAAAGTCAAGAGTCCGCTGGGTCTTTCCCTACTAGATGAAAGGAACCTTGCAGTAGTCACAGCAAATTAAACTCCTCGGTGTTTCTCTATGTAAAAAAGCACTAATATTGAGAAGGAAAATAGAATTTTTTTTTTGAAATTAGAATTTTTTACTGAGGCTGGGATTTTATAGTATCTTAAAAAAGCCCAGTACCTTAACATGGTTATCCGGTGCCGGTATCAAGATCCTAGTTTGTATCTGAAACTTATACACCCCTCCTCCATCCAGATGTACCAATAAGATCAGGAATCTCCACTGTTTTTCCAGAACAGTGTTTCTCAGCCTTTTCCCAGCCATGGTCCCCTTCTGTCCTTGTAGTTCCCTGTCCTACTGGCTGCGCTCTAGTTTTTCACCACAGTCCCCCCATTTCTGCAACTTTTCATCTGCTGAGAAATGCTTTTCTAGAGATCAGTGGCAGTGGCTGGGCAGGTGACTTACTTTCTCCTGACTGTTCAGCTCCTGGTACGGGATGTGGGCAGGCAGGTAAGTGTGGAGTAGAGCGCAGAAAGCCAAGCCGCCACTCCAGCTGCTGCTGAAGTTGGTGATATCAATGTTCCTGGGGGGACAGAAGATGGGATTAGTGACCACACTGGGCAACATTCCAGGACACGTATCACACACTGCCTTAAGATGCAGATAGACCATTCTGGGTTTTTAGGTGAGCCAACACAAGACGCTGCCCAAGTGGGCTGGTGGTACCTTTGGTGCCAGGAACAGCCTGGTGTTGCCCAAACTCATTCACAGACCAACACAAAGAAAAGACTTCTGTGATAAAAAATGCTGGAGCATTTCTGAGCGCTTCTGGTATAGTAAAGGCTCTGAGACATCTCTGCAGTGGCCCATCTGATTAGCTTTCTGTATCTCTGCCTTTTATCTACATTTCCCTGGTGCTGGTTTTCGAGTGTACAATCCTCACTAATGATAAGAAACTGAGAACCTAACAGGCTGGAATGCAACCCGCATACAGGAGCTCTGGGTATAACTGATCCCTAGCACCACTTGGTCTCCACTGCTGGGAGTGACCCTTAACAGAGCCTGGAGTAGCTCTGGAGCACTAGTGGGCTGGACGTGTCCCAAAAATGAAGAGAAAAGAGCTTCTGCACCTCAAAAGAAACGGTGACCAAGATACAAAGACAATCCACAAAGTGGGAAAGGATATTTACCCAATACCCATCTGACAAGGGGTTAATATCCAGGATATATCAGGCACTGGTAGCACTCCACAAGAAAAAACAGCCAACCCCATCAAAAAATGGGGGAGAAGAAATGAACAGAAGCTTCCAAAAAGAAGAAATTTGAATGGCCAAAAGGCATATGAAAAAGTGCTCTTCATCTTTAATCATCAGGGAGATGCAAATCAAAACAACAATGAGGTACCATCTCACACCACAGAGACTGGCACACATCCAAAACAGCAAGAACAACCAGTGCTGGCGTGGATGTGGGGAAAAAGGGACTCTGATCCACTGTTGGTGGGAGTGCCGACTGGTCCAGTCCTTTGGAAAACAATATGGGCATTCCTCTGAAAACTAGATCTTGAGCTCCCATTTGATCCAGCAATAGCACTCCTGGGAATATACCCAGAGACCGAAAAACACATAGCAGAAACACTATCTGTACTTCTTTATTCATCTCTGCGCTATTCACTATAGCTAGAATCTGGAAACAACCTAAATGCCCGAGAACAGAAGACTGGCTAAAGAAACTGTGGTTCATCTACACTATGGAATACTATGCGGCTGTCAGAAAAGATGAAATTATGAAATTTACCTGCAAATGAATGGACATGGAGACTATCATGCTGAGTGAAATTAGTCAGAAGGAAAAGGACAGATATAGAATCACTGCATTCATTAATAGGATATAAATAGATACCAGTGTTTTACTAAATATGGGAAATGGTAATGGCAGATTAAAACTCACCATTGAACATACACAAAGAAACTTAAGTGATAAACTCTAAATATCTGCAGGGCTAGCCACAATGTGTAAAATAAGAGGGAGAGAGATGCAGAGACAGAGAGAGACAGAGAGAGAAAGAGAGGAAACAGGGCTACCTGCTGTTGAGGCAGCCTGGGGGTGGGGGGAGGGGGGGGGGTACATTGGTGGTGGAAATGGGGCACTGGTGGAGGGATGGGTGCTGGTATATTGTATTACCAAGAACCAATTATGAACAACTTTGTAATTGTATGTTTCACGGTGGTATAATAAAAAATTTGAAAAAAAAGAAGAGGAAAGCAAAGCAAATCAAAGGAGGCAGGTGAGTTGGTAATGTACAGAACACACCTGGCTGAATGAACATACCAAGAACCCAAATCCCCTCTTGAAGGCCTTTTTGATCCAACCTCCTCCACTTCTAATAAGTCTGGGATGATGCTTGGTACACCCCAGAACTCCCTCAAAGTAGCAGCTTCCAGGAAGACATCTCGGCTCTCAGTCTGCTTTGGTGATTACATTTTCCCTAAGAGCTCTCTGGTGAAAGTGACACGCCACCATAATGATGCCTCTTCGCTTTGGTTTTCATGACTCAGGCACAACCAACTTTGAAGAGTTGCTAAGCACCAGTGTTACATAAAAGTCTGAGAATGCCTTTGTTGGAAGGGCCCTGTCTGCTTCCAGGCTCTGCACACTAGAGGTAGGAATCAGGTAAGTGGAACATTAGATCCAAAAAGCCCTGATGAAAACTGGGTATGGCTCTGGGAATGGGAAGGCCTGACTGTATATATTCTGAAATGGTCTGCATGTTTAGAAAAAAAAAACAGGAAAGAAACATGCCAGGCCATGACCTATCCTGTTCTCAAGTATTCAAAACAGATGTTGCAGACGCCAGGCCCTGGGAAGGGGAGGCGAGGAGCAGAACCAGGCCAGCCCCAGGGAAATCAGACCTTGTCCAGACCCAATCCCTCTGCTTCCTTCTTTCGCCATGTAGAGGCCATCTGAGACCCATCTCAACACGGATCTCTCACACTGCCCAGGACTCGTGGAGTGAGAGTGAGACATGCTTTCCCGGAGACACCTGTCTTTGGGAACGGTGGGTGGTGAGCACCAGGTCATCTGTGTAAACGTTACCTGCAGGATGTCACACCTGGCACATGCTTCTGAACCGGGGGCTATTCTGAAACACTGCTTAGAATAGACAGGACATATTGCATTATTTTATCTTGTTTATGTTTTTGTTTTTCTTCTAGTCTTGGTGCTTGGAGGTTTCTCCTGGCAGTACTCAGAGTACCATGGGGTGCCAGGGACCAAACCTGGTCTTGTGAGTGCATAGTAAGTGCTCTGGGCCATTGAGCGGACTCTAGCCTGAAAGATCACCTCCCGCCCCACCCCCACCTGTTTTTTTTCTCTTAAATGTTTATTTAGACATATGATTTACGAAGTTGTTCATAACAGAGTTGTTTCAGGAAGACAATGGGCTGATGCCGGAGCACAGTGCCAGGAGTAAGTCCTGAGCACAGTCGAGCATGACCGCAAACCCAAAACAGACAAGACAAAAACCCAACCTAAGAAAGAAAACAACAAATAAGGACTAAAAACAAAAGACCAAATGAATCAAAAGGACTGATCGCTGGGGCAGGAGCGATAATACAGCAGATAGAGCATTTGCTTTGCATTCGGCTAACCTGGGTTCAATCCACAGCATCCCCACATGGTCCCCTGAGCACCACCAGGAGTAATTCCTGAGTGCAGAGCCAGAATAAGCCCTGAGCATCCCCCTCTCTCTCTCTCTCTCTCTCTCTCTCTCTCTCTCTCTCACACACACACACACACACACACACACACACGCACACACACACAACTGATCACTGCAGGACAGCTCTTAGTCCTTCTGTTGAATGTGAGACAGAAGGTACAGCCTGGTCCTATAGCAGCAACACAAATGAAGATTATATGAGGAAGGGAGGCCAGCCATGCCCTGTCTTAAAAAAGAAAAAAGCTTTTATGGAAATTCCAAATTAGTCAGATCATCAATTCCAACATCTAGATTAGGGAAGTGCTTTTCTTATACACAATCTGTATGTGCCTGTTAAAGACTGCAAGTTGTTCTGAATTTGGCAGAGATGGCACATAACCAGTTATGACTTGTAATATATCCATTTCAAGATCACTATCTACTAGCGGCGCTGGAGAGACAGTATAGTGGGCAGGGCACCTGCCTTGCATTTAGTTGACCTTGGTTCAATACCTGGCACCATATATGGTTCCCCAAGTCCTGCTAGGAGTAATCCCTGAGCACAGAGCCAGGTATGGCCCAACCCCCTTCCAGCAAAACAAAAGCACAAAACATCACCCATCCTTCTTATCTCTGAGAGAAACCCAATTTTAGTTTCCTGAGTGACATCAGAAAGTGTCTCCAATTCTATTTGAAAAAGAGAGTAAGATACACATGACAACCCTTTAATGTATTATCTGTAATCCATAGTCTGGAGGGGAGGAAAAGAGAAAGAGAGAGAAACGGAAAGAAATAAAGAACCTGCCATGGAGCTGGGCTGGGGAGGGGGAGGGAACTGGGGACGTTGGTGGTGGGAGATGGGCACCGGTGGCGGGATGGGTGCTGGAACACTGTATGAACAAAACCCAAATATGAACTTTTTAATTGTATATCTTTGTAATTGTAAAAATAAAAAATTAAAAAAAAAATTAAAAAAAAGAAAAAAAAGAGTCAATACTTGCCAACTTAACACAGCTGACTGAATAACATAAAAACTTGTGTACATTTATGACACCTCAAAAAAAAGCTATGAAACATTAATTTTTTTTTTTTTTTTTTTTGCTTTTTTTGGTCACACTCGGCGATGCTCAGGGGTTACTCCTGGCTCTGCACTCAGGAATAACTCCTGGCGGTGCTGGGGTACCATATGGGGTGCTGGGGATCGAACCTGGGCCGCATGGGCCAACCGCAAGGCAACGCCCTACTCGCTGGGCTATCGCCCCGCCCCCACTATACAAATCTTATTGTGACCTTTGTCTGTAATTATTACTACAAAAGTGATGTGATAAAAAAAAACACCCCCATATTCTGTGGTGTTATAAAGATGCACTTTGGTGAATAAGTAGCTAGTTGATGAGGTATGATGCAGTTTGATCACCCTTGTCTTTTATAGGAACCACAAAAGAGGTGAGTTGCTCTCTCACTTCCTTTAGCCTAGTCATAGCACTCCGAGCTTGTGGTCATCTGCGGACCCACCTGAAGATGGCTGTCCCCATCTTCAGTGGATGCTGAACTCTTTCCAGAAGACCAAAGAGATATGGGGAGATGAGGAATGGGACCAGGATATCCAGACTGAACAAGAAGGGACGGTATTAAACAGCTGAGGCTCCAGGGGTGTTATCGGGATGGCACAGTTGCCCAGCTGGGCCTGTAAACTGGGTTGGGCAATAATAGTTTGAGAGTATGAGTGGTAAATGTCACCCTCCACTTAGGCTCTGGGTAGCTGTTTCCACTAGAAACATCTCTGGGTAGATGTTTTCCAGGAAAACATCCAGGAGTCAGCCAAGAACTAGGCAGAATATGTAGGACTTAGGGAAGTGGGTTAAGGTCCAGTCCAGGTAGCAATGAGAGTTTAAGGAAACAGTGGCAGGAAGGTACTCAAGCAAGCACCAGACCTGAAAAAGCTGTGTGAGCACCACAGTCACACTCATAATCTGGTGAGCTTCAGTCAACACTGCAACCAGGGAGGGCGACCCCCCAGTGAACATCACAGCTAAGTGTAAGAATACACAGCATCGGGTTGCTACAACCACATACTCAGCCAGAAGAAAGTGAGGAGGGAGGTGGGGGACTTTTGGAAAGACAAAAAATATTTTCTTAAAATTTAGACAAAGATCTAAAAGGGCGAGGGCAAACACTGCACTCTTAAATAATACAATGGAACAGAAGTAAACCCAAACCCTCAAACCTACCACATTTTCTTCCAGAAAATTCCTTTCACTTGACCTTTTGTTGCTGGAAGCACCATTACTGGTGCAAACATTTATTGCCGAGGAGAGACTCCGCTGCCGAGTTCTCACGGAAATTGGACCTCTGAGAAAGTCCACTGAGGGCACTGCTTGAGTCCGCATGTGTGTGACCTCAGCCCCGCTGCACAGTCATCTCCTCCGAGGACCTATCTTCCCTCCGCTACGTTTCTAGGAATTACTATGAGCACTAATCAGAAAAGGCTGAAGAAAGCGTAGGAGGAAGAAGGCAGGAGACTGAGGGGGAAAGATCCATCGTGCAGGAATGAACTGTCTCAGGCACAAGGGGACAAAGTACCCCCTCCTGGGCCTCTCCAAAACTTCCTACATCCGTATTATCACATGGTGGAATCAACCAAGTGCGTTTGTGTTTTTAATTTGGGGGACCGTTTAATAATTTATGGATCACAGAGGATTAAAAACAGCTCGCTCCTCACAAAGGGTCAACATGTAATGTAAGAGCCCCTAGAGGACTAAAAAATGCTTTGAAGAATCGGTGGGAAAACATATGGAGTATATACATAGACAGGCAGCTTTGGGTGAGAGCCCACAATGCAGCCCGATCCCTGCCCACACTTGGATTCCGCGTTGACTCCTTGCTGAGTGCAGATGGACAGAGCCCAGCAATTCCAGTATGTCTGTTCTGATCTGAGGCTATCTAGTAAACCAAAGCTGTCTGGCCGGGCCCAGCAGGTGGACTCCAGAGCCTCCTTCTCTGTGTAGGTTCCCCCCTTTCTTTTCCTTTTTCTTTGTGGGCCACACCGGGTGGTGCTCAGAGCTCACTCCTGGCAGTGCTCACCCTTATCTTTCATAGGAACCACAGAAGAGGTGAGTTGCTCTCTCACTTCCTTTAGCCTAGTCACAAGACACAAGTTCGTATCATCTGCAGACCCACATGAAGACGCTGTCCCTTAGCGGATGCTGAATTCTTCCCGCAGACTGAAGAGAGGGAGATGAGGAGGATAACCAGACTGAACTAGAAGGGACCATATTAAACGGCTGGGGCTCTAAGGGGCATTATTGGGCTGGCACAGTTGCCCACCTGGGCCTGCAAACTGGTGCACGGTGGTACCAGGAACTGAACTGGAATCAGCCATGTGCAAGACGCAGTGTCTACCCCACTGCACTATCTCCCTGGTTCTCAGTTCCCTTCTTTCTCAGAACATGGTTCTTCCCGTCACTGTTGTTGATCACTGCCAGGCATGCTGTGCGCAGTGGCACGCCGGCTCTCTGCACTGCCCCACAGAAGCTCTTCCCAACATCACCTCAGTGCTGTAACATTTGGTCCACATTCCCTGGAGCCTAAGCACTGTGCTATTTACTAGATGTTCAGAGAGAAATTCCACTTATTGAATGTAGGCAAGGGATATACACGATAACCCCCTAATTGTATATATTGCAAGCCACAATTTGTAAAAAGAAGTGAGGGAGGGAGGGAGAGAGACAAGACAGAAAGAGATACGGGGGGTCAGACAAAGTGCCCGCCATGGAGGCAGGCGGGGGGGGGGGCGCGGAGGGACTCTGGGGACATTGGTGGTGGGAAATGTGCTCTGGTGGAGGGATGGGTGCTGGAACACTGTGTGATGGAAACCCAATCATGAGCAGTTTTGTAATTGTATCTCATGGTGGTATAATAAAATAAAAAAAAATTAAAAAATTCCACTTGGGCAAATTTAAAAAACAAAAATGAAACTTCAGTAGAAGAAACCATAGCCCAGAGTATGCAGAGCCGCAAGCGGCTGGGGAGGCTGGAGCCCGGCTCGCGCCGAGCCCAGCTGACGATGGGATCCCGAGGAGGGCAGATGGGTTTTGGGTGTTGGCCCATCGCCTCTGGGGGTCCCGGAAGCAGCCGGATGAAACTCACCCATCACACTAGCCACCATCTTCGCTGTCCGGACGCTGAGAAACTGACCTCCACGACCAGATCAACAGAGCAAAACCAGTTTGAGCCCAGATTGCGGAGCCGCTTGCGGGCGGCACGTCCACTAAAAATAGTGAAACAGTAAGGTCTTTTAATGCACTGTATTCCACGAAGAGCAGGAAAGTTTATCGGGAAGGAGATATAAAGACGAAAGAAATGACATACAGAATCTGCCAAGTAGTTGAGGTGGGAGGGGGAGGGAGGTGGGGACATTGGTGATGGTAGATGGGTTTGGGTGGAGGGATGGGTGTTGGAACACTGTAGAACCAAAACTCTACATGAGCATCTTTCAATTGTATGTCTAAAATGGTGTAATAATATTTGGGGGAAAATAATAAAATAAAATTAAAAAAAAAAAAGAAACCATAGCCCAGAGATTCCTGAACTAAACTGGCCAACCCCTTTACCAAACAAACAAAACCACAGACCCCCACCTCCACCCTGCCCCCCAATCCTACCTCTATAAGGGGACAAACAGAAGCAGCAGCCCACCTTACCCCTCTCTCTGTTTGCTGTTCTCAATGCTGGATCACTGAGCATTGCCAGGGTATTATTAGCCATCAGACTTATTTTGGGGGAAAATACATCATACAAGCAGAGAGTGCACCAAAACACAGAAGGATTGAGAAGTTTGATACATAAAATTATTTCTGTATAACAAAAACATGAAACTAAACACAGATGCAACAAATGACTAAAGTATATTACTAAAACCAATAAGAAAGAGCTCCAGTGAAACTAGAAGGCTATACTAATAAGGAAACACAAATAGTTGGAAATACATGAAACGGTATTCAGCTTTACTAGAAAAAAAATTTTTAATGAAATATTGTTTTTTTTTCACTTATCTAACTGGCAAAAGCCTGAAAATGATTGTTAAGAGAGATAATGACAATAAGAGGAAATGACATTCTGACAGTGACCTCGGCACTATAAACTGGAATAGGCTTTTAGGAAAGCAACTCAATTTTTAATGAATGAAAACACAATTTGACTCAATCATGTTCCATCTAGGTATTTATTCTAGAAGAGGCTGTCATGCCCTGCCTGAGGGCACAACTCCAACACTTAAGAGTGTTTACTGCAGCGTTGCTGCTCAGAAGGGGAGTTGGACACAGCCTCAGGGTAGTATCAATTAGGCTCAGTGAATGTTTTCTTTTTCTTCTGGGGGACACAACCAATGGTGCTCCAGGTTGCTCTGCACTTAGGGATCACACCTGGTGGTTCTCGAGGGACTATATATGGGTACTGGGAACGGACCTCAGGTCAACTGTATGCAAGGGAAATGCCCTACCCCACCATACTACTGCTCTGTGTCCATCAGTAAACCTCTGTCCTTAACAAACTTTGATTTAAAGACCTCTAGAGCTGTTTTCTAATCTCTAGAAATTCCTATGCCAGTCAATGGAAAACGTGTGTTTTCTGAAGGGTCCAGAGGTTTTGGGGGTGGGGCCTTGGATTTCTGCCTCTGTGTGGTGTCTGTTTCTCCTTAACCAAAGAGCTTAGAGATCATATGCCAAAGAAATGTGGTCTTTGGGACTCAAGACATTTTCGCTTTATTATTTCTCAACCTGGGTCCCCTTACCTACCATGGCCTGCTTCTAGGTTCTCTTCCTGGCCTTCCCTCCTGAGGCAAAACTCCCCCCACCAACCTATGCAGTAGGGCCCAGCTCCCCACACTGGGGACCATGTGTCCTGAGCAGTGAGGGCTTTGTGTCAAGGAGTGGAGGTGGTTGCTCCACCATGTGACAACTCGCAGGCCATTCATTCTAAAATAACCCCAACACATACACCACCTTGCCAATGGTGCAAGGTTTGGATTAATCTCCAAAAGAACATGGTGTCACTGAATCTTTTCACCTAGCTAGGTCTGGGCTGACAACACTGGGATCTTCTCAGGAGGGGGCCAGGCAGCTTCCCCTGTTCTGCCCGAAGGCACAGCAGCTGTTAGCAGTTAGCACACCGATCAATAAATACTCTCCAACACAGAAACAACCCAGCTCCACACCTGAGCTTCTTCAAGCTGCCAAGACACCAAACTCTTCTG
The DNA here is from genome assembly GCA_021461705.1 of Cryptotis parvus. NCBI lineage: Eukaryota > Metazoa > Chordata > Mammalia > Eulipotyphla > Soricidae > Cryptotis > Cryptotis parvus. The sequence continues at coordinate 17,593 of JAJIBD010009711.1, forward strand.
TTTTCGTGGGCCGGGACCCAACTCAGCACAACCTCCACCTCCACCCCCAGATTTCACAGTACAGCCAACCTAGGAGGATCACAGCAAATATGATGGGAAAGTTGTGTAGAAGACCACCAAGCTCCATGAGCAAAAACAATCACAGAAAGTTCACTTGCACCAACCAGTTCAGTAAGCCCTCAGAGATCCCAATAACACCGCTATGAGATAAAACAATCATGACAAACTGACTTTTTGCTTTGTTCTGTTTTTTGGGTCACACGCAGTGGAGTTCAGAACTCACTCCTGGCTCTGCAGTTGGGAGTCACTCCTGGAAGGCTAGGGGGACTATATGGGAAGCTGGGGGTCAAACCTGGGTCGGCCGCGTGCAAGGCAAGGGAGTAACCTACCTCCTGTAACATCTCTGTGATTAATTAAAGTCAACTAGCTGACTTTAATTGATCTAGGTTTTGGTAATTCCTTTTGCCTTTGTGTTGGAACAAACAGATGAAGTATATATATTTCACAATGGCAGGCTGGGGTGGTGGTTGGGAAACTGGGGTCATTGGTGGTGGGACTGGTGTTGGAATATTTTTTATTTTGCTTTCTGGGTCACACCCAGCCATGCTCAGGGGTTACTCCTGGCAGTGCTCAGGGACCATACGGGATGCTGGGGATGGAACCCAGATCGGCCACGGCAAGGCAGATGCCCTGCCTGTTGGATTTCTATACTGCTGCTCTGGCCCCCTGGTGTTGGAATATTTAATGCCCGAAACAACTGTATTATGAAGAACTTGGTAAATCACAGTTTATAATAAAAAAAAAATTACAACAAAATATTCTTAAACGTGATTACCACCAGAAGTGTGGCTGCAGCTCTAGCTTTCTGGTTCCCCTCCTTCACTTCGCTTACATTTAACAAACACTGCAGGGTGCCCACCCACCCACCATCTTTTCCTCTTGAGTTCTCTGACCTTGGCATTGTGACATCCACTGCCAATCTCTCCTGAGCCATCTGGACCTCCTGAACCATGCCAACAGCCCCCATACACTTCCACCCAGCCGCTCCCCCAGTGGCTGGTCCTGCACAGCTGACCCGAAGTGCTCCCGCTCAGCCCAGAACTGCCCTTTTCCCAGCTTCCCTCCTCCCCTCAGAAGGTGCGTCCTCAGCAGGCTTTCTCCCGGGGCTACATCGCACTTCAGATCTCTGAAGAGAATTTTTGTTTTGTGTGTGGAGGGGGTACTTGGTGCTTGGGAAGGAGGCTACTCCCTGGCTGTGCTTTTGGAAGCCACTGCGATGCTTGGGGGCCGTAAGCAGTGCCAGGACCCAGGGCCCAAAGCAGGTCAGCTTTCACCCCTGTACTGTCTCTCTTGCCCTTCAGAAACGCTTCCTGGAGCCTGGTTCCTCTGCTTTCCTCAGCTGCCTTTCTGATACGGTGCTCATCTCATTTTCAGTCATTATTACTCATCTTCTTCGCTTTTCTAAAAAAAAATCAAAGGTCATGGTCATTTGCATCTCTGTTACATCCATTCATTCTAAAATAACCTGACCATCAACTTTCTTTTTTTTTGAAGGGGAGGGCAGGAAATAGCAGCTCTTATTTATTTATTTAAATGTTATTATACCGCCATATATTCAATGTATACGATATACAATTCCAAAGCTGTTCATGATTGGATTTCAGTCATACAGCATTCCAGCACCCATCCCTCCACCAATGCCATTTCCCACCATCAATGTCCCAGATTCCCTCTCCCTCCCCCAGCCTGCCTCTATGGCAGGCACTTTCTCTCCTCTCTCTCTCTCTCTCTCTCTCTCTCTCTCTCTCTCTCTCTCTCTCTCTCTCTCTCTCTCTCTCCCTTCTCTGACACATACCACCACTTTCTGAGCACACTGGTCAGCATTCAGAAACCCACCCTTTCAGCAGAGTCTGTCTAGATCCATCATCATCCAAGGAGAGGTGAAAGGACTTGGTCCTCTGTGTGTGTGTGTGTGTGTGTGTGTGTGTGTGTGTGATTGAAGAACAGGCAAACATCAGGGCCTGAACAGTTCCCTACACACACAGGAGCAGGCAGGGATGGCAAGTGTGGGGACAGGGGAGCTATAATGTGGGCTGGGACTCAGAGAATGAGCAAGGCATTGCTCATGGGAAGGATTCCCCATGTAGTTCTGGGAAACCGGAGACCAAAAAGCCCATATTTTCAATGAGCTAATAATCAGCTTGAAAGAAGTTTTCACAAGCTGCACTGTAAATCACTCTACGGAAGGGAAAACCAACCCAAATTGTGGCTGTCTCTGTCCTGGATCTCCCGTCACGCAGCTGTGACTGCAGCTTTCAGGCCAATGACTCAACTTTTTCTGGCTTTTAGTTTCCTCATCTCTCAAATGAAGAGGTTGAAATGTATTAGTGGTTTTGAAATGATTAGCAATGGAACCTGTTCTCTCAATTCAAGTTTCTGCAGAAAACTTTTTCTAAAGTTGTTTGAAAACCACAAAAATGAGTATTTCTTAGCAGCTTTTTTTTTTTTTTTTTTTGCTTTTGGGGGTCATACCCGGCAATGCTCAGGGGTTACTCCTGCCGCTGCACTCAGGAATTACTCCTGGCGGTGCTCGGGGGACCATGCGGGATGCCAGGGATCAAACCCAGGTCAGCCGTGTGCAAGACAAATGCCGCCTCCACCCTCCCAGCTGTGCTATAGCTCCAGCCCCTCAAATCTTTCCATTTATAGCCATATGTTATTCAATCCAACTGCCCTAGACACATATGGCTATTAAAGCTCTATAAACAAAAAGATCAGCTCATGTATATCCCTTTGCCTACATTCAATGCTCAATTCTAGTCTGGCGTCCACAGTGTGTGAGAAGGGAGGAGGAAGAAGGAAGAAAGGAGAAGGAAGGAAGGAGGAAGAAGAGGAAGAGGAAAAGGAGAAGAGAAGAAGAAAGTGCCATAGAGGCAGGTTGGGGAGGGGGGGAGGTGGAAATGGGCACTGGTGGAGGGATGGGTGCTGGAACACTATGACTGAAACCCAATCATGAACAGCTTTGTAACTGCATATCTCACGGTGTTATAATAAATTGAAAAAATTAGCTCAGCAGTGGAGTACATGTTCCACTCATGTGAAGAAATGGGTTGAGCCCTTGCACCATAAACAAAAAACAATAAAAATATTTAGTTTCTCAGTTACATAAGCCACTTTGTAAGTGTTCAAGAGTCACATTTGTCTGGTGACCATCACATTTTGTAGAGTGGATCTAGAATATTTCCACGGCCACAGAAGGTTCTGTTAGACAGTTAACGCTTTGCACTAATTCAAACATATGTGAGGTTTCTCCTTCTTTCACGCAAATGACAACAAGTCCAACACATGATCCTGAATTCTGTTCTTCCCCACACTTACTAAGATCTACGAAGAGACATTTTATTGCACACTGGGAAGAGAAATGGTTAGCGCCAACACTGAAAGACTGAACTCTGATGCTAAAAGTCCTGTCACTGAGTAGTTATATGGGTGTGTATAATTATCATTTAGTATTTAATATTTATCCCATAGGATTCTAACCCAGAATGAATATTCACATAATAAAGCACTTGGTGCAATATCTTTCATATGACAAACCTTCGGTAAATTCAAGTTCACTTTGATCATTAGTGATTTCAATCCTTTTCCCAACTGAGGCCCCCTTCGCACCCTGTTTCCTTCCTGCCCACCTACTCCTCCACCTCCCTCAATGGCGGGTTTCCTAGTCTTGTGTCGTGCCACAAAGCTATCATGTGTGACTCTTTGGACTATCCTAAGGGTCCATAAAACACCTAGATATTTTTTTCTTTTTGGGTCACACCCAACAATGCTCAGGGTTTTTTTTCTGGCTCTACACTCAGGAATTACTCCTGATGGCGCTTTGGGGACCATATGGAATGCTGAGAATCAAACCCGGGTCAGCAGCGTGCAAGGCAAATGCCCTACCCACTGTTCTGTCGCCCTACCCACTGTCTCTGCTGCGCTGGCCCCATAAAACCCCTAGTTGAGAAACACTGATGCAATTTGCTTAAGCTCTTTCCAATCTTTGGTTGCTACTTTCCAAGCAGGTAGAATATTTTTTTTTTTCTTTTGGGTCACACCTGGCAATGCTCAAGGGTTCCTTCTGGTTCTGCACTCAGGAATTACTTCTGGCAGAGCTTGGGGGATCATATGGGATGCCTGGGATGGAATCAGGGTTGGTTGCATACAAAGCAAATGCCTTTCCTATCACTCCAGCCCCAAATTTTGATACACTGTGAAATTATCCTAAGAGGTTCTTCCAACATCTACTCCTTTCTAGGACATGAATGGCCACTTCCCTACACACAAGAGAATTCAAAGTTTCAGAGAATATGATGTTCACACTAAGCTGTCCACATTAAGATGTTCTGGAAATGGTGTGTTTTTAGTTATTTACTTTGAACTGATCCTTCCCCTTCCCTCTCCCCAGCCTCTGTCCTGGGTCGTTGGGAATTTCCCCCTCCTTTTGGAGGGGTTTAATGCATGCTAGGTTGGGGTACTCCCCTAGGTTGGGGTGCTCCTTAGGTTTAGAAGGCTCCCGTAGGTTGGGGTTCTCCCCTTAGTTTGGGTGCTCCCCCATAGGTTGGGGTGCTCCCGCTATGTTAGCTAGCATTCCTCTGCTGCATTGCTGGGGTAAAACTCAGTCACGGTGGGGCCTGTGTACACTCTGGGTGTTGTGCTTGCAGGGATCACTGTGGTACTTGCTCGTGCGCTTGTCACGGGTTACTCTTCAGTTGAAAACAAGCGAGAGTGTGAGCTCATGCACTCACACATGACTGTGCTCTCTCTCTCTCTCTCTCTCTCTCACACACACACAGACGTGGCAGTGCTGTGGTCAGTAATGGCTTGTGTCAGAAGAGAACTCAGACAGTGGCACGGAAAGGAGAACTTCTAGGATCCTGTTTTCTTTAAAGGACCCACCTTCAGCCACTGAGCCGTGCCCCAGGCCCCAAGCAACAAAAAAGACCAGTGAAATGGGTGAAACCCAGGACCGGCCTGTGGAAGGCTCTCTGCTCTACTGTGAGCCTCCTACCAGTCCCTCAGGAAGCCAACCATGTAAGGAAATGACACGTCTATATTTTATGGTGTGCTTAGTATGAAGAGAATATTAACTTAGCAAGCGGTTACGTAAATTTCATCCTAAGACCAACTTTAATTTACACAGTTCAGCCTTCAACTTTATCTTGATCTTCCCTTCTCCAGAAAATGAACCCCAGACTAAAACATCAGAAGCTCATTCTGTGGCCTGACAACTTCTTTTCTCCCAGATGAACACTTCATGAATAAGAGAATGGAAACAATGCTCCAAGCAGATGCACTTGGGGCTGTTACTATCTAGGCAGAAAGAGATGCTATCCTGGGGGATGGAGAGAGCTGTGCACAGCAGAGACCTCAAGGCCTGTCTGTCTTAATGATAGCAAGATAATGGCTTTTGGAGTTGGCTTCGCTGTGCTGCAATTTTAGCATTTGATCTACAGAGGTCTCCAGGGCACAGAGGCTCTGTAAATTGACCTCCATCCACAGCAGGAGGGAAACATATTTTATTCAGAAAACATAATATTTTATTTAGAAAACCCTGTGTTGACTGCCGGAAGTTGGCGGGACACAAGGTGTCTACACAGATTAAAAAAATATGTGCACTAGCAATGCAGACAGATGAGCTTCCTTCCAGAAGCTTCCTTCACAGAAGCCAGAAGACTCGGCTCAGACCTGTGGAGAGTCTTTCACTGGAGTCAGACAGTCTCTGACGGCCCGTCTCCTCTGGCTGCCTCGCCCCCTCTCCTGTACTTCACAGGAATCTGTCAGGTTGGGACAGGCAGACTGTGGGCTCTCGGTCTTCCTGCTGGAGTGCCAGGCTGGTCGGGCCCCAAGACAGTTCGCCCCCTCAGGGGCTTATGGGGTGCCACTGCCTCCAACCCTGTCTATGACCTTTCACCTGAGCTCTTCAGCACAGCCTTCAGGCCTTGAGAGCCCAAGTCCATGGTGACCAGAACACCCTTTTCTTAAGAACTTGGAAGATTTCATGACCCAGACCTTCCAGTAGACAGTGGTGATGGGAGGTGGGGTGGAGGCGGATACATTCCATACCTCTGAGAAAAGGGAACAAAAGACAACAGAACTAAATAGCCAGGTTATAAAGGCAGATTCTCCCACATAGGCTACAAATATGTGTCTAACTGGTCAACTACAGAGCCATTAATGGTTTAATTAAAAAAAAGGGTGGAGGGAGAGTGGAGGGTGGTGGCAGCTTGAGCCACACCCAGTGGTTATCCAGGGTATTCCTGGCTCTGTGCTCAGCAGTGACCCCTGCTGGTGCTCAGGGGACTGCATGTGGTGCCAGGGATTTGAGCCAGGTCCCAGCCACCAGAGCTATATGCAAGGCAATGCCTTACCTCCTCTACTGCATCTCTGGCTTTGTCATTAAAGGTTTTAAAGCAGGGCTGGGGCAACAGTATAGGGTGGAGGGCGTTTGCCTTACATGCAGCCGACCCGGTTCTATCCCCTGGCATCCCATAAGGTCCCCTAAGCACTGCCAGGAGTAATTCCTGAGTATAGGCCAGGAGTAACCCCTGAGCACCACCAGATGTGACCCCCAAAAAGTTAAATAAATAAATAAATAAATAGACAGACATACAGACAGATAGATAGATTGACAGATAGACAACAGATAAACGAGCAAATAAATAAAGGTTTTAAAGCTCTGCTGGCAACTGATTTTTCCCTTCCTGAGCTCTGGTCTGGAGGCAAGTGCACCAGGAACCATCAGAAGGCAGACTGGATGACACACGCTGACCTCCTGCTGAGTGACAGGAGCCACGCACAGGTGACAAACACTGGACTCAGATGAGATGCCAGGAAAGGCAATCCCTAGACAGAAACTAGACCAGAGGTTGGCACAGGGTAAGAGGGGGTTGGTTTGAAGATTCCATTGGGAGCAAAGGTTCCACTGGGAAAGATGGAAAAATCCTGAGGTGGATGGTGATGGCTGCATAGCAATGAGTCTGGTCTTACAGCCACTGCATTGACGGCAAATGTCCCAGTGCGTGTGCGCCTGGCCTTACAGTCACTGCACTGGGGGCCAATGTCCCACTGAGTGTGCGCCACGGTGGGTTAAGAAAAGAAACGAGGACAGAAACCCTCTACAGCAGAAGACATCACCCATCCTCTTCCCACAAACGCTGATGAAAGCAGCTCAGTGCGCTGCCTCTGACAAGTTCTCTTTGTACAATTAAAAGTGCATTCAAGAATACCTCCTGAGCAAACTGCTAAGCCATCTTGCCCAATTTCAGTAAAGAGCTTCCAATAATTCCCTTAAATGCTGCTTGGTGGCTGTGTAAGACTCTGTGGGTGTCCAGTGACCGTCCTGCCTGTCCTGCAGAGGCAGAGTGGCCACCACCTTGTCCCCTCCTCCCACGCCACCACCTGGACACCAGTAGCCATGAAGCCTCACTCCTGGGGCGGCCACATCATTGCTTAAGGCTTCACCCCAGTTTTCTCATCATCAACCCTCCAGGCAGCCCACCCTCTCTGGCTTACTGGGGCTCTATTAGTCCCAGGTTTCCCCAATCCTGCTTCTTCCTGCTCACCTCTCTGGTTTCGGCTCTGGGAAATGACCTGGTCTGGTGCAGAGCTGGCTCTGCCATCCCTGTGCTAAATTTTCCTATCAGGAAAACGTTCATGGTAAATATGAAGTTAAATTGCCTGTAGTACCTTAACCTAAGGCAGGCAAGAGAGAAACATTGAAAACAAAGGAAGGGGCACAGGAACAGATTAATGGGTTCAATCCCTGGCACCATATGGCTCCCCAAGCAAGGCGAGGAGCAATCCCTGAGCACTGGAGTATCCCTGAGCACCAATGGGAGTGTTCACCCACCAAAACCAAACCAAACCTAGAATCCTGTAGGTACTTTTTGTTGTTGTTGTTGTTGTTTGTTATGGTTTTGGGCCACAGCTGGCAGTGCTCAGAGTTTACAACAGCAGCTCTGTGTCAGGGCAGTGACCACATGGGTGCTAAGGGTCCAAACCTGAGTTGTCTGGGTACAAGCCAAGAGCCTTACCCGCTGACCTCTCCTTATACCATTTAGAGCCATCTAAAAGGGGACCATTTTAAACACCTAGGACATGATACAGCAACAAAGCACTTGAGGGGACGGAGTGACAGTCCAGCAGGGAGGGTGTTTGCCTTGCATACTGTCAACCTGGGCTCGATCCCCAGCATCCCACATGGTCCCCAGAGCACTGCCAGGAGTAATTCCTGAGAGTAGAGCCAGAAGTAACCCCTAAGAAATGTCAGGTGGGACCCCCCAAAAAAAAGCAAAAAACAAACAAATAAATAAACAAATAAATGAATGGATGAATGAATGAACAGCACTTGACTTGTACAAGTGAGGCCATGGATGACAGCAGCACCAAGGGAGGAAACAGAATGCATGGCCTCTGAGAAAATGATATATACGATTCAGTGGCTCTTAGCAAATTCACAAGGTTATACAACCATCTCTACCATCTAATTCTAGAACACTTTTGTGTTATCCCAATGGGAAATTGTGCACTTATTATGCAGTCATCCATTATTCCTCACCTATAATCCCTGACAACATGAGTCTTTCCTATTTTATTAAAAAAATTTTTGGGGCCACACTGATCAAGCAGGTATTCAAATCTTGATCAGTGCTCAGGGGGTACTCAGGGGACCAATTGGCACTGGGGAGAGAACTAGGGACCCTTCAACATGCAAAGCACGTATTCCTGCTGGTTCAGCATCCTCCTCACCCAATCTTTCCTATTTCTGCACATTTCACTATTCTCGGTAGTTAATACAAATGGAATTATTCAGTATGTGGTCTTTGCCATTAGGTTTCATTAGCATATTGGTTTTGATTTTTCGGTCACACCTGACAGTGCTCAGAAGCTATTCCTGGCTCCTGGTTGTGCTTAGAGGACCATGTGTGATGTGGGGGATCGAACTGGGGTAAGCTGCATGCAAGTAAGTACCTAGCTCTCCAGTACTATCTTCTTTGACTCTGGCATGTTTTCCTGTGTGCAGAAGCACATGCCAGTACTTCATTCTTAGGGTGGAATAAAAGTTAATTTATGATAGCGGTGTTTCATCTTTAAAGATGCCTTTAGCTTCAATGTCGTGGAGGGTTTTTCCTATATTTTCTCAACATACTTTATGGATTCAGGTCTGATATTGAGATCTTTAATCCATTTTGATCTGATTTTTGTACATGATGTTAGACAGAGGTCCAAATTCATTTTTTTACACGTCACTGCCCAGTTTTCCCAGCACCACTTGTTGAAGAGGCTTTCCCTTACTCCATTTCATACTTTTTGCTCCTTTAAGAAAGATTAAATGATCGTGTATTTGAGGATGTGTGTCAGGATACTCAACTCTTCAAAGATGAAACACCACTAACAAAGCAATTGGAAGCAAAGATAAACATATGGGACAACATGAAACTAAAAAGCTTCTGCACCTCAAAAGAAATGGTGACCAAGAGACCACAGAGTGGGAAAGAATATTCACCCAATACCCATCTGATAAGGGGTTCACTTGTATCACTTGTCTTCCCGTTGTTTATTGAGTTGTTCAAGTGGGCACCAGTAACGTTTCCATTCATTGGGAATGAGATCCATTATTGTTACTGTTTTTGGCATATCGAATACACCACGGGTAGCTTGCCAGGCTCTGCCATGGCTCTGGGTTCATCCCAGGGGCCCAGTCTTTTAAGGGGTTAATATCTAGGATATATCAGGCACTGGTAGAACTTCACAAGAAGAAAACAGACAACCCCATCAAAAAATAGGGAGAAGAAATGAAGAGAAACTTCGACAAAGAAGAAATTCGAATGGCCAAACAATGCTCATCAGCACTAATCATCAGGGAGATGCAAATCGAAACAACAATGAGATATCATCTCATACCACAGAGACCGCACACATCCAAAGGAGCGAGGACAACAAGTGTTGGTGTGGATGTGGGGAGAAAGGGACTTTCATCCACTGTTGGTGGGAATGTTGACTGGTACAGCCTTTTTAGAAAACAATATGGACAGTCCACTAAAAACTAGAAATTGAGCTCCCATTTGACCTAGCCATACCACTCCTGGGAATATGCCCTGGGAGGACAAAAACACACAGCAGAAACAACCATCTACCCTTCTATGTTCACAACAGCACTATTCACAACAGCCAGAATCTGGAAACAACCAGAGTGCCTGAGAACTCTGGATAAAAGAAACTGTGGTACATCTACACAATGGAATATTATGCAGCTGCTAGAAAAAAATGAAGTTATGAATTTTTTCTATAAATGGATGGACATGTAGACGATCATGCTGAGTGAAATTAGTCAGAGGGAAAAGAACAGATATAGAATGATTGCATTTATTTGTGGGATATTAAAAAAATAGCATGGGGCTGGAGCGATAGCACAGCGGAGAGGGCATTTGCCTTGCACGTGGCCTACTGGGGTTCAATCCCCGGCATCCCATATGGTCCCTTGAGCACCGCCAGGAGTAATTCCTGAGTAAAGAGTCAGGAGTACCTCCTGAGCGCCGCCAGGTGTGACCCAAAAAAGAAAAAAAATGTATGATACCAATACCCAAGGCCAGGCAAAACATGGATCAGGAGGTATTGTCAGTGGTAGAATATACTGCAAGTGTGTGAGAGCCAGAGGTTAGGTAAGACAGAGAAAGGAACAGTGTACTAATAATTGTTGGAAATGATAATATCAGCCTAGAACTGAGCATTGAATGTAGGCAAAGGGACATACATGATAACCTCTAAATGTATGTACTGTAAGTCACAATGCATAAGAGAAGGGAGAGAGAGAAAAGAGAGAGAGAGAGTGTGTGTGAGAGAGAGAGAGAAGGAGAGAGAAGAAAGAGGCAAAGTACTCGCCACAGAGGCAGGTTAGGGGAGGTGGGAGGGCATCAGGGGACATTGGTGTTGGGAAATGGGCACTGGTGGAGGGATGGGTGCTGGAACACTGTAAGACTGAAACCCAAACATGAACATCTTTGTAATTGTATATCTCACAGTAGTATAATAAAATGTATTTTAAAAAGTTAATTTAAGAACATGAGCTAAGAAGTTTATCATGTGTCTGGATAGGCCACACTCTACTCATTCATCAGTTAATGGCTTTCCCAGTTATTTCCTGCATTTTGGCCACAGAGATAGTTTTCTGTGGATATTCATGGGAATGACATTTTGTTTAAATATGTTTCGGTTCTTTGGGCTGTATAGAAGAGGTGGAGATGTTAGTTTTATTAAATTCAAGGTTTATATTTAGTATATGGAGGAATTTGCAAATATTTTCATGATAGTTATAACATTTTATATTCCCACCAGATACAGGAAATTTGCAAATTCCTCACATCTTTGCCAATACCTGTCAATTTCTCATTTTAGCTTCAGAATTTATGCCTGATCCTTTTTGTAATTTGTTTATATTTATTTCTTTCATAAATCCCTTTAGTTCTTTGTCCATGGTTTCCTTGATGCCTTTGAGTATATTTAAGTCACATGGTTTAGAGTCTTTGTTTAGTTCATTCCAACTTCTAGACTTCCTGTAGGGAAATTCCTATTTTCCCTATTTCTTGTGAGTGGGTCAAATTCTCCTATTTATCTACATCCTGCAATTTTTTGCTAAAAACTGGAGATTTTGGAAATTGTAATCAATAATTCCAGCAGTCAGAGACTTCGTTCTCTCTAGAGTTCACTGTTCCTGTCAGTTTTCACAACTAATTTTGTAAAGTCTGTGCTTGTTTGGAAGTAGCCACTGAAGAAGGTATTACGGGAGTCCTCACCTAAAGAAGGACCTTAAACAGTTTATAGCTTTGCCTTGGACTTCATTTCCTCATATCCTGACAGTCAGAGCGTGGGGTCTTGAGGCCAGAGCGACAGCCCAGCGGGTAGGGTGTTTGCCTTGCACGCGGCCGGCCCACGCCAGCCCAGGTTCGATCCCGGCATCCCATATGGTCCCCGAGCACCGCCAGGAGTAATTCCTGAGTGCAGAGCCAGGAGAAACCCCTGAGCATTGCTGGGTGTGACCCAAAAAGCAGAGCGTGGGGTCTTGTGTGCTCTTTTCTGAACAAACGTGCTTCGAGACCTGTGACACTTCGCTCAGCCCCACACTTCCTTCATGCTCTCTTCTTGGGCTTCCCCCTTTTCTCTTTCCAACTGACTCATCATTGCTGCGCTAACTGGAGGTCACACGGACTTGACTGTGGGGCTCACACACGTCACCAGTGTTGACCAAGTGTGACTACACTCTTAGTTTTGGGGCTTGTGCCAAACATCAGGGGGCCACACATCACTTGTGGTGCTCACACATGTGCTCCCCAGGGACTGTACTTGCCCAGTCATGAACACCATCATCAGTACACACCTGTGGCAATGGGGATCAGAGACACGAACTGTCGCATGGAGGGACACCTGGGATCAAACTCAGGCAGACACTTTAATCCCTGGGCCCTCTGGGTTTCCGGTCTTTTTTCTATTTGCTGTACCTTTTTTTTTAACTGCATTTTAATGGAATATTATGATGATTTTAAAAAAATTATTTATTCATGTATTTATTTATTTTGCTTTTTGTGTCACACCCGGAAATGCTCAGGGGTTACTCCTGGCTCAGTGCTCAGTAATTACTCCTGGCAGTGCTCGGGGGACCATATGGGATGCTGGGGATGGAACCCGGGTCGGACACATGCAAGGCAAATGCTCTCTCCCGCTGTACTATTATTCCAGCCCCTATTTGCTGCACCTTTAATTTTTTCAATTAAGAGGCCGCCTTTGCCTTTAAAACACTTGGACCAGTGCTGCCTGGAGGGTTCCTTTGCCCTGGGGAAGCGCCAAAGCAGAGAGAGCAGAGACAGGTCTTCTGAGCCAACTGTTTACCTTCTTAAACATTGCACGGTTGCAAAACTGAACTGAATGTGGGAGTTGTTTTAAAAGAAGTCTCCCTTGTAATTTGGTATCAGTAAACATTTTATTTTCATATATATCTATGTGTGGTCTCTAAAAAAATTTCTCAAGTGAGGGGCAGGAGCAATAGTACAGCAGGTAGGTGCTCAGCTTGCACCACGGACAACATGGGCTTGATTTCTGACATCCCATATGATACCTCGAGTCTGAGTGCAGACCTCTGAGCATTACCGGCTGTGACCCCCTGCCCCCCAACAAAACAAACACAAATTTCTCAAGCAAAGGGCATTGTGAGAGGAAAGAGTTTACGAAGTCCAGTTTAGGAACCAGATGCTAGGCCCACACCCACTCTGAGCTCTGGAGAATTTCACGGTCCCCTCCGAATTCACAAGTTGCTGTAGGAATGTGATCTGGGGAGTGAAGGATTAAAATGTCAGAGCGGTACAAGGTCCGCTACAGTGCCCCAGCCCTCCACTCGCCCCCACTCTTCACTGTATGTCCCTGGTTAAGTTCCCTTTTTTTTGTTATAAATTTTTGAAATAATATTTAAACACTGTGATTTACAAAGTTGATCACAGTACAGTTGTTAAGCGTTTGATAGTCCAGTCCCACCACCAAATGTGCCTTTACTCCCACCAAAAACTCTTGTTTCCCACCCACTCCCCAGCCACTTGGCTGCTCCCTAAGCATGTACTAATTATATTGCTTATTACAAAATGTATCTGGAACGGCATTGTTCAAGTAATGACCTTTTTTTTTTTTTTTTTTTTTTGGGTCACACCCGGCAATGCTCAGGGGTTTCTCCTGGCTCTGCACTCAGGAATTACTCCTGACGGTGCTTGGGGGACCATATGAGATGCCGGGATCGAACCCGGCTGGCATAGCCAGCCGCGGGCAAGGCAAACGCCCTACCCACTGGGCTATCGCCTCGGCCCAAGTAATGACCTTTTTACTGGGCTGTAGTTTTTTTTTTTTTTAATTAAATTCCAGAGTCCTTAAAAGCTTGATTTTTTTAAACAGTTTTTGGGCACCATATCTATTGCTTTTATAGAGAAACAGGGTCCTAGATTTTCCCGTTCTCCCATTCTCAGATATTCACATGGAACTTTTTCTTTTCTTCTTTTCTTTTGGTTTTCCAGTCACCCCATAAGAGCTTAGGGATCACTTCTGGTGGGGTTCAGAGGACCATAAGAGGTACCAGTGACCCGGGCTGGATGCATGCAAGGGGAGTGTCCTACTGGCTCCTAGTAAGTATTAAGAAGAAGGGAAACTACCCAAAGATATTAATGTTTCACAGAAACCAAGACAAGCCAAAAGGTTGCTGCCAAGTTTCAAGAATCACCTGGAATCTAGTCAGTAGAACGTGCTTGTGTCTCGGTTGAATTATCTAGTATCTGCCCCAAGTAGCTGTTTAATTCTGTGTCTACAGAGATTCCCCCACTTTCCAGGTGAATGCGGCTGCGTGGCTAAGCCCACTATCACCCTACATTCAGCAGTCACTGGGTGAGCTCATTGCACTTGGTTACTCACAGATTTTATTGCTATTCAGGATTAATGTGTTAGCGGACATGCGGAATTGTTCTGGCAAACTGTGGCAACACAGGTGAAATGTCTTACCAGAGACTCGGTGCCCAGGGCTTTGCCTATAGGTTTTATCTATCTGTCTTATAGGCTCCTCTGGATAGCATGAACCAAAGCGCGAGACTCCAGAAGGAAGGCAGGTGTATAGCATAAATTATGGTGTTTGTACCAACTTGATGGGCACGTTGACCCTCTCTTATCAGGTCTGAGAATGGTGGCAACCCTCCTTTAGTCAAGGTAATGGAGAGTCAGGTCAAACTTGTATGGAGTACTTGTTGCTCCAAGCTTTATGTTCATTTCTGCACGGTGGCAAAAACATGACTATTGCTAGCATCTGATAAAATCTAGCATATTATAATCTTTCTCTCGATTCTATGGAGAAAACTCCTGGGAAGAAGCTGAGTGGCCTATCTCAGGCTGGATGCCCTTAGCCTTGGACCCACCATAGCGAGCTGGATGGTCATCCACGGGATCAGAGTTTCCAACAGTGGAAAGTAAATTTGTACGTATAGGCCTATGCGTGACTAAAGATCTCTAGATGAGGTGTCAGTCACTTTCTACCTGCTAGAAAAGACAGATCTCCCTGATATCTCTAAAAACTGTTTCTCTTTGATTTTTTTTCCTTAGAAAATAATTTTTTACTACACCAAGAGTCTCATCCATCTGGGTGTGCACACACAGAGCAGCTAAAGAGAGTTCTAAGCATCCTGGCTTTGCCACACTTAAGAAATCAAGGCTTTCATCTTTATTTTTCCAAACAAACCCTATTGTTGCCTCAGGTTGCAAGACAACGCCTGGTGCCATTTAAAATATCTTCACAAACCAGCAAGTTTCATAACTGCAGAAGCAAAGACACAGGGTGAAGGGGCCTCAACAGAGCAGGGGCCAATAACGACATTCTTCTCTATTGACAATGTCTTTATAATACAGTCAGGAAAAGAACCACTCTCATGACAAATAAATCAGTGTCTTATGCTCTCTGAATTGTGCACACAGCTCTCAAGAGACCTTTCTCAAAAAAGAAAACAAGTAAAGCCCCAAATGGCCTGATATTTCATAGGCTGCTTGCTATTGGATAAGCACATGCTAGTGTCTGTGGGAACGCAGACAGAAAAAAAAAAAAATCCCCAAAACGAAGACTTCTGGCAATGTGGGTGTTCTTTCCAGATGCAAAATAGGTTTGTTTTGAACAACACAAAGACTTCTTTTTTCCCCTAGCAGCATAGAGGATGAATCTTTCATCAAACAGGTTAAGAACAGATTTTAAAACTGTGTTTTTGAGACAGCAGTTATTCCTTACCAGATGCTATTCAAAATAAATTCAGAAATGGAGCAGGTTCATACATATTTTCAAGTAAATTTCCTGGTATCTGAACACCTACTAAGCAAGTTAGTACTTCCATGCCTCTATGAAATGAGGAGTTAGTCAAATTTTTCCGTCAAAGGCTAGACAGTATATCATTTTGGTGTGTAGGCCTTACAGCTGAAAGGTTTCTTGCAACTAGGCTCTGCAGTTTTAGCCTAAGAAAGGCTAAACATTAGTCTTAAGAGCCAGAGTACAACCCGTAGGAAGCTAGCCCTGCGCTCAATTCCCAGCATCTACACGGCCCCCAAGCACTGCCAGGAGTAATTCCTGAGTGCAATGCCAGGAGTAACCCCAGTGCATCACCAGGTGTGGCCCCAAAACAATAACAAAGAGAAGAGTTGTAAGTGAAATGATGTGGTTGTACGCCAAGAAAACTCTAAAAACATGTTTTGGTCAATACTGGCTGAATGCGGAGCGGAGACAAGATTTAAATGCAGAGCTGGGGATGTGGCAAATGACAGAGAACACAGGCGCATTCTGAGTCTACCTGTGACACCACACGCCACACCCCAGCACTACAGTGCGGTCCTGGTGGTCACCCCTCGCCGCTGGGTGTGTGGGCAGGGAGGTGCGGGGGGGTGGTGGTTAAAAAAAAGGGTTAAGGGACCGGAGCGATAGCCCAGTGGGTAGGGCGCTTGCCTTGCACGCGCCCACCTGTGCTGGCCCCGGTTCGATTCCCGACATCCCATATGGTCCCCCAGCACTGCCAGGAGTGATTCCTGAGGGCAGAGCCAGGAGAAACCCCCTGAGCATTGCCAGGCGTAACCCAAAAAGCAAAAAAAAAAAAAAAAGGGTTAAGTATAAGGTAACAGGAACATCCCTACATTATTACTACTACAAAAGTTATAAAGATATTTTTTATACAATTGTATACTATCTTTATAAAAAAAATAGGTCCAGGCCAAAATGAGAAAACTGAGATAAAATAGTACATGGCAACTCCAGGGTAAAGACTAAACATTATTTTTCTGAAAAGGGTGCCTTTAATCTCTTTGCATACATCTTCATTTGTAAGTAGTTTTCCCTCATTTACTCTAACCTGATTGTTGGCATGGCTCTGGAACAGCCCCGTGAGCTGCGACTGGAAACTGGCTGACTGACCTACAGCCTGTACCTTATTTTTTTTCATTTTTTATTTTAAAAAAAAATTTAGACTTTACTTAAACATCATGATTTCCAAAGTTGTTCATAGTATAGTTGTCTCAAGTATTCAACATTCCAAAACCAGTCCCACCATCAATGTAGCTTTACTGCCACCAAAACCCCTCATTTCCCACCCACCCTCCATCCCCATGCCTGCTCCCTTAGCAGGCAGCCAATTATATTGCTTATTACAACATATGTATTGGAATGGTACTGATAAAGTCATGACTTATTTTTACTGGGTTGTTATATTCAAACTGGACCATCTGTGTTATTGCTTTCACTTATTGAACTTATTAAATGTAGTGGACTTCTACTCAATTTTTTAATAAAGATGTTCATGTTAATTTCTTACAAATATTCAATACTCAACCCCCAAACCTGCCACCATTACAACTACGGACAGCAAATATTTCAAATGTTCACAACCACTATTAGAGCCTGTCCTAAGCAGACACTAAATAACTGATTTAATATTGCTTGTTACAGCTAATTTGCTGAATATGGTCAAGAAATTATTCTTAAAAGAATGTTAGGATTACTCAATCTAACACTGGACCCATTGAGCCATCACACCCTTTTTATAAGATATTACTGATACGTTATTACAGAATATAAACACTGTGACTACATACATTCATTACTGAAAAGTCCATCCTTTATACTGGGGGTTACTTGGGGTTCCTCTTCCCTCCTCTCTCCCATTTTTTCAGAAAGGATCAGGTTATCTGGTTTAACTGCAGACTGAAACACAACTTTAGGCCCTTTCCCTCAGATTCGCACCCCAAATAAATATGTCATAATATTCGACACAAAGAGTAAATTTGGATTGTCACTCATTATAATAAAGCAAAATACCTGTGACTTTCACCTTTCAAATAAAAACCCGACTGCCAATACCTCCTAACACTCTCTTTATTCTATTTTTTATTTGGGGGCCATTTCCAGCAGTGCCTTGAGTTAGCCTGACTCCACGCTCGGAGGCCATGCGGGCTGAGGCTGGGGATGGATCCCAGGCCTCCCAAGGCAAAGCACACACTCCATCCTTTGAGCTATCTCCGCTTCACTGGACTTTATTTTTAAATTCCTGGCTATTTTTAAACAGAAATACAGGCACATGTTTGAGAGGACTTGTGATTTAAACTTTAAAAAATATTATTACTGTAGTTTAGATTTGGTTAACACATGGTTACAATACTGTTAACGATTATGAACTTGATGTGCAAAGCAGCTGTATCTTCACCATAACTAAAATTCGAGAACTCAACATGATGAACGACCTAAAACCTGAGCTGAAAAGGGGAGGAAGAGAGCGGCATGGAATGCCTTCAAAGGCATCGAAGGAAATAGCTAAAAGGACAAAGAACCTCTGGCCCGGCACATCTCTTTGACTCCACCGTTCTCCCTGCATTAACATACGCCTCAGAGACCTGGGCCCTACGAAAGCAGGATGAGAATGCTATCCGGGTCTCCCAGAGAGGAATCGAAAGAGCTATGCTTGGAATATCACGCCTCACTCAAGTGAGAGAAGGAATCCTGAGTTCTGACCTCCGCTGCTATTCCAGAATCAGGGACGCTGTCTCGCTTGCCAAGGCATCGAAAATCAGATGGGCTGGACACGTAATGCGATTTGGAGACAACCGCTGGACTAGAGCTGTTACTGACTGGATCCCACGGGATGTCAAAGATCACGTGGCCGCCCACCTACAAGATGGTCAGACTTCCCATTGTAAAGACCCCTGAAGGAACGGTTTGAGGCTCTTCATATTCCTGAATCAAACCAGAAAAAAAAAAACCCCCCCCCCCCCCCCCCCCCCCCCCCTGCCATTAGGGCTACAATGGCAGGTGCTAGGGTCCAATGGAAATGTTACTGTGCACCCCGCTCGGAGCAAATCAATGAATAACGGGATTTAAGTGATCAAATGATTAGCATACTGTTTCTTTCTCTGTCTTACCTAACCTCTAACTTCCACATGTTTGTGGTGGATTCCACCTATTGACAAGACCTCCTGACATTTTTGAAAAATCATGAAAACTAAACAACTGCAATAAGCACCTTTCAGTATCTAACTTTATAGATACCCATGACTACATCTTTGAAATAAATACCTAGAAACACAATTTCTGTGTTAAAAGGCAAACTCTCTGAGATCCTGGCTAAATTTCCTTCTCCAAAGACAGTATTCCTCTACACTCCTGCCAATGGTGTGGTAGGACCATTTTATCGTAAAAATAAAAATTCCAACATGCTAGTAAAGAAATGACACCTCATTCTTCTTTGACAAATAAAGCCAAGCCATTTTAGCAGTGAGTTTAAAATAGTGTTAATTTTTTTTTTGCTTCTCTGTAACTGGTTCTAATACCTATAACGACTGGAAGCACATTGATCTTGTAAGTTCAGGACACTGAGCTCAAGTTCAGCATAGCTGGGTGCCAGGCCTTGCTCCAAGACAGACTCTGGGTGGCCTGAAGCCCCTCTAGGGCCCTGGAGCTGGGAGAAAGCAGCAGCCGGGTGAAGAAGGCACAGTGTGTCTCGGTCAGACTCTCTCAGCCCTTTCCACGGTGGCCCCCTCCCAACCTTGCTTCCTTTCTGCAACCCCCTCCCCCAAGTCCTACCCACTGTCACTCTAGTCTTGTGCTATGACCTCCACTCAGTTTTCAACTGCGGCCTCTATGGGGTGGGGGCAGCTGGGGCTGAGAGATGCTGCCACGCTGCCCTCGGGCTCCTTCTGGCCTCAGTCCCAGCTGTCTGCAGGCAGGTTCTTCCTGCTTCTCCACAGGGCTTCCTTCTGGCATCCTTGTGCTGTTGGAGTCCACGGCCCCAGGCAACCCTTTCTAATTGGGGTGCCCCTAACCCCCTTAGTGCCCGTTCCTGTCCATTCTACTTCATTGTCAGTCTAGGCGTGGGGCCTAGAGAGTTTCTAGCAGCACAGACTGGTAAGTGTGCGTCCGCACGGATAAAATCATTCCGGGGGAACCAAGCCAACTTGAGCAAGGACTAATTTGGTCTGGGCTAAAGAGACAGCGCAGTGGTAGGGCATTTGCTTTGCTTACGGCTGACCTAGTTCCATCACCAGAAACCGATATGGTCCCCTGAGTATCATCAGAGAGATCCCTGAGTGCACGGTTAGGAGTGAACCCTAAGCACAGAGCACTAAGCCCCTGAGCATTGCCAGGTGTGACTCATAAACAAGATAAAACAAATAACGAATCTGGTCATTCCATAATCAATATTCTCCTAGCAGATCAGTATTGGAAGGATCCCGACAATGTCCCGCCCTCTTGTATTTTCCTCTACAATGCAATAAAAACATTAACATATAAAACAAACAAAAATAGCTCTGTGACAATTACTGGGACTTCCAAAAGACTTTGTTATCCAGAGAATTGATACATATCAAAATAAGTCTATCATAAACAGTCACACTGCCTAAATGGATAACAAATTTTAATAACATTTGAATTAACCGTGAATTTGATATATTTATTCCAAAATCACCTGAAAGAATAAAAGCTCTGTAAAGTCAAGAAAAACTGGAAAATTATAGGAGCTGGGAAGACAGCTCAAGTGGTTGGGTACAGGCTTACATGTGTGAGGTCTCGAATTTATTCTCCAAAGCCACAAAACCCCTGAGCACTGTCAGTGTGACCCTGGTTGTTACTTTCCCATTACTGATACACTGCCTGATACAGTGTCTATTGAAAGGGAGGGAGGGAGGGAGGAGGGAGGAAGACAGAGGGAGGAGAGGAGGGGGAGGAGGGAGGGAGGGAGGAGGAGGAAGGAAGGAAGGAAGGAAGGAAGGAAGGAAGGGAAGGAAGGAAGGAAGGAAGGAAGGAAGGAAGGACAGAAAAGCCAATCAGGTTGAAAATTCTATTTTCTTATTTAGTTACCTAAATGGGTAGAGTGGGCTAGAAGGACCCTCAGAAGAGAGGTGCAGGGTCTCTGGTACCTGGGTGATGGTGAAACAGCAATATCTTTGCACATCAAAATCACTAAACATTATTGTAAACCATGTTACCTCGACAATAAGGCAAACTTTTTTCATTTTTTGAGCCACACATGGGAAGCTCCTGGCTCTGAACTCAGGAATCACCCTAGCAGTGCTCAGGGGACCATATGGGATGCTGGGGATCAAACCTAATTCGGCTGCTTGCACGGTAAGTGTCCTACCTACCATCAAACTTCTGAAAAAAAAATCACCCAGCTCCAAAAATTAGTAACTTGTTTACTTAAAAGATGCTACTTGGGGGCCAGAGCTATAGCACAGTGGGTAAAGTGTTTGCCTTGCATGCGGCCGACCCGAGTTCAATCCCTGGCATCCCATATGGTGCCCCGAGCCACCAGGAGTAATTCCTGAGCGAAGAGCCAGGAGTAACCCCTGAGCATTGCTGGGTGTGACCCCAAAAAAGCAAAAAAAAAAAATGTTACTTATGGTAAAGTAAGACACCGACAGTGGCCATCTCTCTAGCAGTGACTATCCAAGTCTCCTGAAGAAAAGTACTAGCCAGAAACGACAAGTCTTATGGGAGTTCAAACCTGGGGACTTTCGTTACTCAGAGGTTATGATCACTCTGCTGCAAGTTCCATCTGAGTTAGTCAACTGTGTGACTGAACCAGTCAACTATTCACCACAGTCTGTTAATTTAATCTCATAGGAATGAAGTATTTAAGTGAAAAACACACTCTAGTCACAAAGCTCGTAGAACAGGTTTGTTGTATGAAAATAGCATGTATTTACTGACAAAAAGGAATAAGTTAAAAGAAAAATCTTCTCTTAAACAGAAAACCCCAGAGATGAAGACGCCCCTGTTCTCTGGGTGCGTGTTTGTGGTAAGGGTTTCTCGGGTTGGTCAAGAAAGTTTCAGAATCACCAGGTCTGGTGCTGTGGAGTGTTTGACAGAAGTGTTTGACAAGGATTTCTTGTAAATCTAAATCTAGCCGTGGAGAGTGCAGTCCACGGTGTCTGCGGGCTGACTGGGAGACGCTAGCAGCACAGCCGCAGAATGCTGAGGGGAGACCCACACCCAGAAAATGACATGGGGGGGCGGGTGCCGCAGCTCTGAAATCTTAACCACAGTGTGGACAGAGCCTGCTGTGTGGGCCCGGCCGCATGCCCTCTGACCTCAGGTGCACCAGGGTCTGCCGGCCTGCCCTGTGCCTACCTTTAGCGGGGGCACCCCAGCCTTTTCTACACGCAGCTGAATGCCTGGACTCAGCAATTCCTCCCTGCCCAGTCCTCCTGCCTCCCTGACAATGAGTGGCACAGTCAGCCCTACCTTCACAGGTCACACCACAGCAGATGCCTTCCACAGGCCCGGACTCTGTGGCTGCCTTTGGTGATTTAGCCAAGGAAGGTCAGAAGGCGAAGCCCTGAGCAAGATGACTTTCGGCAGCACTAAGTCAACTGGGAGGTGGATTCTTTCCCCGAGCTTCCAGTGGGAATAAGCACTACCTAACATCAGCCAGCAGGGCTCAGGAGGGGGAAGAGCCAGTGGGTCACTCCACGCTAAACACTAATGCAGTGACTCAGACAAAAGCACAGAAATGCTCAGCTGTGGGTCCAGGTCAGAGCTCAAGGGCCGGATACAGGAGCCCAGGTTCGAGCCTCAGCACTGCATGGTCCCCTGAGCACTCCCAGGAGTGAGCACAGAGCTGGGAGTAGCCTCTGAGCACTTGCAGGCGTGGCTTCCTCTCCCCCATCCCCTGGAATATTCAGCCAGTTCTAGCAAAATTATATTCACATTCTGTTTCCCATAAAATTTTACATATGACTTCCTTTCTGCTACAACACTGCTCTGATGTGCTAACATGACGCCTGAAATTAGAACCTGTGAGTCTTAGAAATTTAGCCTGCTGGGGCCGGAACTATAGCAAAAGTGGGTACGGTGTTTTCCTTGCACATGGCCATCCTGGGTTCGATCCCCGCATCCCATATGGTCCCCTGAACATCACTAGGGGTAATTCCTGAGTGCAGAGCCAGGAGGACCCTTGAACATCACCCGGATGTGACCCCTCCAAAAAAATTTAGCTTGCTACAAGTTTCTAAAAGTTATGATATTCAGCTTTTGTTCAGAAAGTGAGATCAGGAAATCCCTACCTAGACCCTGACCACAGACCCCTGAAGTGGGTCACAGATCGCAGGGCTCAGCAGGGTGCTGGGACAGCAGCAGCTGGCTAGTGAGGGGCGGGTCTGGAGGGCTCTGCAGAGGCGAGTCCAGGCAACCATCCACACACAATACAGGCAGGGATCCAACAGCTAAGGGAGGTACCGCCAAGCGGTAGGCAAAGCTCTGCTGTGAGAATGCCCCGCTCTTCTCGCGGCTCATCAACCCGGCGCATCCCTCACCTTTGTATGTGCCTCTTCTACATTCAAACCCTGCACTAGTGTGTTGAATCGGGCCAGGGATGAAGCTCAGTGGTAGAGCACTAGCCTTGTGTGGGTGAGGTCTTGAATTGAATCCTAAGGACCACAATAGAAGAAGTGCACCAACTTTGGCACAGGCTTCAGAGAACAATGGGTTTTTAAAGGGCTCGCAGGTAAGCTGGGGAACTCCTAGGGGGGACAGGGCAGCTCCCACCCAAACAGAACCCTGGCAGCTGCTTGCCCCCACACTCCAAAATTACTGCCATAACTCTGGTTGGACCCCAGCAACTCAAGACCGAGCCTCACAGAGGAACTGATCTGCCCAGAATTCGGGAGGGTCCTTGTGACTGAACCTCCAGGCTTTCTCGAGTCGGGATGGGCTACCTTCCCCAACTCCCTATGCTTTTGGAAACCCCATCAGTCACAACCACACCCTGAGCTGCAGCCCAGTTAAAAATTTAACTCTGGCTCTACCACCCAATTAAATATTCTGGATTTCCTGCAATGCATGGCTGCGGAACGCCAACTATATCCAAACTCTACAACACTGCTAATAAAATAAGTTTATCAGATTGGATGGGGTGTACTGTAGAAGTCACCTAATCTCAACTCACAGAAACATTAATACAGGAGGCTTCACTTATAATAACTTCTTAGTTATTCTTCTTAATAACTCTTCTTAATAACTCTTACTGTCTCCATGGTGAGATGTAACAATTTTAACGAATTTTTTTTCCACAGAAATATTTTTGATCATTTAATTGGCAATTTATTGGTAACAATGAATAGAAAATAATTTTTATTTGAGGCTTGAGGGGTTGTTGGGAAAACTGGAGACAATGATCGAGGAAAGGTGATAGTGGGATTGGTGCTGGAACATGAAATGTTGGAACAATTCATAAAAAACTCTGAAAAACCACAATGTTTAGGCTGGAGCGATTGCAAAGCAGGTAGGGCGTTTGCCTTGCACTCAGCCAACCTGGGTTTGATCCCTGGCATCCCATATGGCTCCCGAGCACTGCCAGGAGTAATTCCTTTTTTTTTCCTTTTTGGGTCACACCCAGCAATGCTCAGGGGTTACTCCTGGCTTTTCATTCAGGAATTATTCCTGGCATACTCAGGGGACTATATGGAATGCCAGGGATCGAACCCAGGTTGGCCGCATGCAAAGGAGTAATTCCTGAGCAAAGAGCCAAGAGTAACCCTTGAACATCACCGGGTGTGAGTCCATTTCCAGCCCCCCAAAAAAAAAAAAAACAACCACAAGTTTAAATAAAGCATGGGGGGAGAATTTTTTTTTTTCCTATGTAGGCCTTAACTATTTCATGTATACTCCAAAATACATAGGCACGCACATTTTTTGTGTTTCTGTCTTTTGGGGCCATACCCAGTGATGCTCAGGGGTTACTCCTGGCAGTGCTTAGGGATCATATGGGATTCTGGGGATGAAACCTGGGTCAGCCACATGTAAGGAAAATGCTCCCTCCCCACTGTGCTGTCTCTCTGGCCCCACAGCACAGAAATTTTAAAAGTTTATTAATGAGAGGTATGATATGATTATTATCATAATAAGATCCAAGTATAAAAATTGTATGCAATATATTTTAGATGCTCAGCTGATCATGAGGTGTCCAGGAGGGAAGGCGAATTCTAGCCCTGGCCCGCTATCCCAATAGAGTCTCTCAAGAAGCCAGAGGAACCCCCACACCATGAGGGCAGTCATTTTCAACATCCGGACTCCATAACTGGTCAGAGCTCCACCCAAGAGAAAAGCCGATCTCTCCCTGTTGTGGTTCATCAGTAAATGCACAAACTGAGAGCCTACTACCGAGAGTATACCACCCGCACAGCAGAGCCTGGCAAGCTACCCGTGTTTTATTTGATATGCCAAAAACCAGTAACAATTATAGACCTCATTCCCATGACCTGAACGAATGTTTGAGGCTCTTTGTGTTCCTGGAGAGAACAGATGCCCTTGGGCTACACTAGCACTCGACAGGATGTATGGAGATGTTACTGGTGCCCAATTGAGCAAATCAATGAACAACGGGAGGACAAGTGATAAAAGTGAAGTGATATTTTAGACCCCAGTGTCGAAAAGTTACTTACGTAAATGTGAATAGACATTTTATTATATTAAATAATTTGAATTTCCGTATTTATATAGGTGAAAATCACACAGCTACTACAAATCTGCTTTAACCAATTATTTTCTGAACATTCTACCCTCCACTTCTTTAAGTTTGTTGGAATAAGCAATATAAAGTAAATCTGCTATGTAACTAAGGGGGCAGGCTTGGGTTGGGAGGAAGGCTGGGGACGGTGGTGGAGGGAAGGCCACACGGGAGATGCTGAATACCAAATGACTGAGACAAGCGTGTTGTGAGCAACTGTGTAACTCATGGTGTTTTTAAAAAATAATTTGAACAAAGGGCTCCTGTGTCAGGTGCACCCAGATGACCTCCCTTTGGCCATACACATGGAGGAGCTACAGGGAGACTGAACGCTGGTGGGGGTCATTTCCCAAATCATGACTATATTATCACCATCTTGGGTTTTCACCTTCCAGAACCTTCAATTCAAACAGGAAATTTCTGTCATGACCCAAAGAGAGCAACTAAAGGCAGAGAAGTAAAGCAGAGACAGAGACAATGTCTGGGTCTCCTCTGTGACGGCCTAGAAGTATCAGAAGTGGAACACGGGCTCAGCATGCAGACCCGGCTTGCTCATCTAAACTGTTCCACTAGGCCAGGCTTTATGCAACTTAAGCCCCGATGGACACAGCTGCTGAAGTGATGCCTTTCCCATTCTGCACTTCCAACCCCGTGCTTCTTGTGAGATAAACCTCAGTGAAAAGGCCAACACCAACTTCTTCAAACAACCAAAGGCATGAATTTTGCCTCCCTCACCTTCATATTGAAGCTGTATCCACACACTCAACATTCTCAGTCCATCCCAGCTCAGATTCCTTCACTGTGCACACCAGTCCCTAATGTAGTACATATTATACTTTTTCACTTTACTCCCCAGGAGAATGCAAATTCCACAACAGTGGGAGCTTTTGCCTGTTACATTCACTGCTCAGAGCCCAGTACTGACCAGAAGCCCTCAATAATTACTCAGTGGCATTGAACATGGGTAAAGGGATATACATGATAATCCTTACACGTATGTATTGCAAGCCACAATGTGTGTGAGAGAGAGAGAATGAGAGAGAGAGAGAGACAGAAGGAGAGAGAGAGAGAAAGGCAAAGTACCTGCCACAGAGGCAGGCTGAAAGAGGGGGAATCTGGTGACATTGGTGGTGGGAAATGTGCACTGGTGGAGGGATGTGTGCTGAAACACTGTATGACTGAAACCCAATCATGAACAGCTTTGTAATTGTATATCTCACAGAGGTATAATAAAATTAAAAAAAATTAAAATTTAAGTACAAAAAATAATTACTCAGTGGCTTGCAGAGCTTTGATATAACCCACCACGCTCTACACTGACAGAGCAAAGAGAAAAATTGTTTTCAGTTGAAACGTATGTGGCAACCAGTTGTCAAAAAAGATTTGAACTGTCTAAATTTTCTGCAATTTATTTCTGACTTCCTATGTCAGAGAGAATAAGCCTTCGAAGGCCCATAAGACACCTTGGACAAACAGATCTAGACAGAGACTGTTTTGTGAAAAGCAAATAAATTAGACACATATGGTTTCTTCTTTCCCTCTAAATTTACAATGACTTAACAATGAATGAAAAAAATATTCTTCAGGCAAAATTTGAATTTTGGGTTTCATCAAATGTGAAATGGTATGCAAAACTAGTTCAAGATGTTCACAAAATAAGTAAAAAAAAAAAAAAAAAAGAACACAAACAAAATAAAAACTGCAGCAGGAAATAAATCTCTCCCCCAGTAACTGCAAATATCTTATTGTACAATCCCTTCCTGCAGTGCGATTGTAATATTACATGAGGAAGGACAATTCCTTCTGAAATTCTTAGCTGCCCTTTTTTTAGTTGCCATCTAACGCTTTCCATAATCCATTTTTTAAACCACATAAGCTCAGTCACAAAAGAGATCTTATTCTGGGCTGATATTCTTTTCATCTTCTATTTTATGTGGCTGTCCTTATGGCTGTTATCTTAAAGATAGAAACTGACATCAGGGTTACTCCTGGCTCTGCACTTAGTAATTACTCCTGGCGGTGCTCAGGGACCTTATAGGATGCTGGGGATCAATCCTGGGTTGGCTGCGTGCAAGGCAAACGCCCTACCTGCTGTGCTACCGCTTTGGCCCCTAATCTTCTTGCCCTTGCCCTGAATTCTTCCTGTTTTCTATTTCCTTGGCAGCACCACTGAGATGCCCAGCGAGGTCATTACTGGGAGGTCTCCCTTTCAAAGATGGTGTCCACTCTTAAAGTGGGGGCTGACGAGAGTCCTCAGAAGAGATAAGAGAGAAAACAATGGACCGGGAAGTGGGTTTATACACGGGAGCCTCTCACTGTCAACATGCTCAGGCCAGAAAAGTTAGAGTCACAGTTGGCAGTGCTGGGCCATGCCTAGGGTAGAGATGGGATAGACACAAGTCACTAGGGATTCAAATCTAGGGTCTTGTGTGTACAAAACCCGTGGTCTACCACCTGAGCTACATCTCTGGTTCTTCTTTTTTTTGGTTACTTGTTTTGGGCCATACCTGGCAATCTCAGGGGTTACTACTGGTTCTGCACTGAGGGTGCTCAGGAGACCAGATGGGATGCTGGGAATCAAACCCGGGTTGGTTGTATGCAAGGCAAGTGACCTACCTGCTGTACCTCTCTACCAAAAATGAAAAGGTAATGTCAAAGACATAAATACACAAGACACACGCTCTTGGGTAGGTTCTGATTGTGAGGTATTTGGTGTCTGTTGTTAGAACATCACAGCTCTGCTTCGTAACTGTAGTTAGAACATCACAGCTCTGCTTCGTAACTGTCTGGACTCATCCTCCTTTCTCTGACCTGGCCACTGTCAAAAATGTAGTGGTTGGGGCCAGAGTGATAGCCCAGGGTAGGGCGTTTGCCTTGCACGGCCAGCCTATGGCCGCCCGGGTTCCATCCCTGGCATCCCATATGGTCCCCGAGCACCGCCAGGAGTAATTCCTGAGTGAAGAGCCAGGGTAACCCCTGAGCGTTGCGGGTGTGACCCAAAAAGCAAAAAAAAAAAAATGTAGTGGTGGCAGCATATTTCAGAAACTTGAGCAAACAGGGATAAAAGAATGTAGTTAAAAGAATGGGAAAGCTGTCCCTCAGAGAGAAAAATTAAGCAGGAGCTGGTAATCTGAATGAGAAAGAGCAAAAAACCTTCTAAAGAAAATATGGATACGGGGTACATTGGTGGTGGGAAATGTGCACTGGTGGAGGGATGGGTGCTGGAACACTGTATGACTGAAACCCAATCAGGAACGACTTTGTAATGGCATAGTGCATGGTGATTCAATAAAAAATTAAATAAAAATCTAAAAAAAGAAAACATGGATATATTCCCATATACTTAGAATTAACGGTTTATTTATTTATTTTTTTGCTTTGTTGTTTTTGGAGGGAACCACACCTGGCAGGGCTCAGTGCTTAGGGGGCTACTCCCAGTTCTGGGTGTGGGGTAGAGGTGCTCATGGGAACATGCAGGGCCAGGGATCAAACCCAGAATTCCCGCATGCAGAGTATGGACACAGGCACTGAGATATCTTTTCAACCTGACAGATTTTGTTTTGTGTTTGGGTCACACTAGGATGTACTCAGGGCTTATTCCTGGTTCTGTGCTCAGGAGTCATCTCTGATGGTGCTCAGAGGACCATAAGCAGATCCATGGATAGAACCCAGGTTGACGACTTGCAAAGCAAGTGCCTTAACCTCTGTTCTATCTCTCCAGCCCCAGTAGATAGGTGAGTGAGTTGTTTTTTGCTTTGTTTTTTGAGCCATGCCTGGAAGTTCTGAGCCTATTCCTGGCTCTGTACTCAGGGATCACTCCTGATGGTGCTCAGGAAATTATATGTAGTTTGGGATCAAACCTGGTCTGTTGTGTGCAAGGCAAGCATCCCAATTGCTGTACTATCTCTCTGGCCCCTATTCAGGATTTCTAAAACAGAGTACACAAAAGATTGATGTATTAAGACTTAATTTTTTTTTTTTTTTTTGGGTCACACCGGCGCTCAGGGGTTTCTCCTGGCTCTGCACTCAGGAATCACTCCTGGCGTGCTCAGGGGACCATATGGGATGCTGGGGATTGAACCGGCCGGCCAGGCCGGCCGCGGCAAGGCAAACGCCCTACCTGCTGGGCTATCGCCCGCCCCCAAGACTTAATTTTAATTAAGAAGTTTATTTTAACAAAGAGGGAAATTCAAGACACAATAAAGAAGGGACACGTGATAAGTTCTATTTGGCAAATGACTTGAATGCAAACATACAAAGAAATCCTGCGTAAGGAAGAAAAAAGACAACCTGACTTTTAAGATGGGCAAGAGCCCTTTGGGGCATCTATCCCCAGGACATAAAAACACTCTCTCCAAAGTATATATGCACACCAGTATTCACTGCTGCTCTCAGGACAGCAGCAACATATGGAACCAACCTAGGTGTTCAACAGATGAATGGGTTATGAAGATGTGGTATATACACACAGTGGAATATTATGCAGCTGCACAGCACAAAGAAATCATGCAATTTGCTGCAATATGACTGGAACTGGAAGATATATTGAGCAAAGTAAGCCAGAAGAAGACAGATACAAGATGATCTCGCTTATCTGTGAAATATAAAACACTGGGTGAGGAAATACATTGTAGTAAAAGGGGGATGCCTAGATCACCCCTGACTCCAGTGTCTATAGAGGAGACAGACAGAGAAGGAAAGAAATCAAGAGGGAAGAAGAGACAAGAAGTAATGGTTGAACAAGCATCAGGGTTTCAACTATACCAGTGACATAAGCGAGACTCACAGCCATATACCCCAAACACAGATTCAACAGAACGGAAAACATGAGGCCTAGGCAGCAACCTAAACTCTGTCAAATTGACAGGGGGGGTGGAGGGGGGTAGGGGTGGGGAGGGAATCGGGATCACGGGTGAAGGGAAGATGGCACGGAAATGGTGTCGAGTAACTCAATTTTCAGTAACTTTATAAATCATGGCTCTTTAATAAAAAATCCTTAAAATTTTTTTTTAAAAAGGGCATAACAACTTTAGCAGGCAAATCCCATAATGGCCTACAGAAATTTCCAGTGAGCTTCTAAAAACCTTTTAACTTCATTATTCAGCAAGGAAACACAAATATCATAACCATGATGATATACAGCTACACATTCTTCTACATGCCCAGGATTAAGAAAACTAGTAAGACCAATAAACGGTGAGACTATAGAAAACTAGATTTTTCATAAATTACTAGTGCAAGGTGAATTCTACAGCCACTTCAAGAATAAGTTTAGCATTACTTACTATCCCTGAATCTGCTCACTGCTGTAATCCACATAATCACAGTAATCCACAGATTGAATAGGAATGAGTACATGTTCCTAAACACATACACATACATGCACAGGACTATAACAGCACCATTAAAAAATCTGAACAAACCGGAAAGAGCCTACTGCTCAATAAAAGAAATAATAAGGGGCTGGAGCAATAGCCAGGGGGTAGGGTGTTTGCCTTGCAGATGGACGACTGGGGTCCAATCTCCGGCATCCCGTATAGTGCCCTGAGCACCACCAGGAGTAATTCCTGAAAGCAGAGCTGGGAGTTACCTCTGAGCATTGCCAAATGTGACCCCACCAAAAAATAAGAAATAAAAATTAAAAAAAATTATAAGTACGTAATGGCACCCAGAGCTTTCCATTTGCTCTAAGCCACATTTCGGTATGCTATCAGAAGAAAAATGCCAAAGCTCAACTCTATGAATTACAATGCAGCCTTGAGGGGACAGTGATTTAGCCAGCAGCGGACCTGCTGAGTTGTAGGTCTAAAAGTTCAAATGCCCTAAGAATTTAGGCCTCCTCAAACAGAGATAAAGGTTTCCCCATTCTGCAGGAGACGGGGCAGGCGGATGCAGCCCCACTTGGGTCCTTGTCTCGGCCATTCGTGCAGTCCACAAATAGTGAACCCTCGCCAGAGACAGCAGAACAAGATACACAAGGTACCTGCAGGCGCTTGCCACAAGAACCAATGTAGGCGCAGGCCGACACCCGCAGCCCGGCCCTTACCGCGTAGCCTTCGGTTTTCTTCTGACACCACTTCAGCAGGGCGTTGCGCTTGGAGCCGCCATACCCCGGGCCAAGGCAGCCAGAGGGTCTCTTCTTTCCACACTAGTTAGGAGGAAGACAGTAGAGAAGATGTTGATTTTCAGAATCCTCAAATATGAGTGGGAGGAAAACCCACTCTACACTAGAGAGGCATAAATGTGTGCCTGAAGGAAAACACAAGACAGTCATACTAACAATGTATTTTTATTATGGTCTGAAAGAAAAATTAAATTTTCTCTTGGATATGAGAAGTCTGTGGAGTGTTTTGTTTTTAAACCCATCACTCCATCTTCTGTTTATTTGCATATGTACGGCACAAAGAAAATTAAAGACACCAATGGAAAAACCATTCCACACGTTTCATAGTTCTGCCTCTCTCTAAAGTACACACAGGAGGGGCCAGAGTGATAGTCCAGCAAGTAGGGCATTTGCCTTGCACATAGCCAACCTGGGTTTGATTCCCGGCATCCCGTATGGTCCCCCAAGCACCGCCAGGAGTAATTCCTAAGTGCAGAGACAGGAGTAACCTCTGAGCATTGCTGGGTGTGAGCCAAAAAGCAAAACAAACAAATGAATAAAGCAAGCTCACACTGGAAGCAGGGAGTGTCTCAAGGTTCTCCCTCCTCTCTAAAGCACACTGGGAGAGGGGAATGTTTCTGGGTTATGTCTCTCTCTAAAGCACACGGGTAAAAGAGAATGTGTTAGGGTATGTCTCTCTCTAAAGCACACACAGGGAGAGAGGAGGTAGAGAGTTGAACAGGTGGATTTAGGAAACACCAGATCCGGGTCTGGGGATGAGGCTCAGGGGTACAGCAGTGCTAGTGTTTGACCTTCGGCACCACGGCACAGGGCTGTGCAAGCCCTGGTGCCATACGAGTGCCAGCTACCGCGCCATCGCCCGCACAAACCTCAACCAAGTGTGCAAAGCATCACGCCTGTGTGTGACCTTCACTGCCTACTGTGCCCCAGACAGGGCAATATGTGTGTCCCTGACTCTAACAAGATAACAACGGCAACAACAAGAAAGGGGAGAAACAGAAGAAAAACAAATAAAACAAGAAACAAGATGGGCTGATTGTGGAGCAGTCAATGAATAGGAACAAAGTGTAAAAAAAAAAAAAATCACCAAACTTGGCTGGGTGCTGGAACACTGTATTACTGAAACCCAATCAGGAACTGCTTTGTAACTGTATATCTCATAATGGAATAATGGAATTTTAAAGAAATCACCAAAATGAAGAGTCTAAAAAGACTTTGCAGATGGGAAGGTGATGTACACACTCCTCAGGTGGTGCTTCAAGGCAGCTGACAGTCCACGATGCAGTGGTCAGACTAACTCCGCCACCCTGAGAGTAAGCCTTTGGACACCCCATCTCAATCTCCTACGGACACATATGCTAATCAGGAGAGAAGGGTTCGGGCCACAGCCCATGGTGTCCAGGGACCATGTAGTACTGGGGATCAAACTGGGGCCGGTCACATGCAAGGCAAGCACCTTAACCCCTGTACGTAGCTCTGGCCTCCTAGACTCATATTTATGCTAGCCAAAATCTTTCCAATATTAAAATGGATTTAAAATCCTTTTGCCAGTGTCCACTTCCCTCCACCAATGAATGTCCTGTTTCCGTCCCACTCAGTCTGCCTCGATGACAGGCATTTCATTTAGACGCTGTGGTTTACAGTACTGTCGCAGCAGGATTCACGTCAGTTGTTTTACCACCTTTCCGCACCCTCCGGTCCGGGTGACCACTTCCCTCCACCGCTGTCATAATGTTCCTTTCCCTGCGCCCATCTCCTCCCTGCCCTCCCCCAGTGGCAAGCTTCCTGCTGAGAACAGTTCTCTTGTTCGTAATTTCTATTGCCTTTGGGCATTTGTTATTCTATTACGAGTCTTTATATCCCACATATGAGAGATCAATCTGTGTCTGTCCCTATCCTTCTGACTTCTCTCAAGATGATACTCTCCAGATCCATCTACGTAGTAGCAAATGGCATTATTTCATCTTTTCTTATAGCTCCATAATATTCCACTGTCTAACTGCAGCACAGTTTCTTTATCTAGTCAGCTGTTCTTGGTCATTTCAGTAGTTTCCAGATTTGGGCTATTGTAAACAGTGCTACAAGGAGCAGGAGTGTAAATGTCTTTTCCGCACCATGTTGTTGGGCCCTTGGAGTACATTCCAAGAAGTGGAGTCATAAGGGAGCTAAGTTCCTAGGCTTGTGAGGAATGCCCATATTGTTTTCCCCCAAAGGCTAGACCTGTTGCCATTCCACCAGCAGTGAAGGGCCCCCTTTTCCCTGCATCCATGGCAACACCAGTTGTTCTTTTGCTGAGTGCAGTTTCTGTGGTGTGAAGTGATATCTTATGGCTGTTTTGATTTGCATTTCCCTGATAAGTAACGCAGAGCATTTTTCAAATGTCTTTTTGGCGATTTGTATGTATTCTTTGAGAACATTTCTGTTCATCTCTTCTCCCCATTTTTTGAAAGGGGTTGGGTCTTTTTTTTGTGAAGTTCTACCAGTGTAGAACTTTGTACATCTTGGATACAAATGAGTACCTTTATCAAATGAGTGGTGAACAAACATTTTCTTCCAGTCTGTGGGGGTGTCTTTGTATTTTAGTTATTGCTTCCTCTGATGTGCAGAAGTTTTTTATATTAATGTAGTTCCATTTGTTTATCTTTTTTTCTGTTTGCTTGGTGAAAGGCATTTCATCCTTAAAGACACTGTTGGCTTCAATATCAAGGGAGAGTTCTGCCTATGTTTAATTCACTGTATTTTATGGATTCAGCTCTGATATTGAGATCTTTAATCTTTATGTTTTGACTTTTGTGCATGGTGTTAGAATAAAGGTCTGAGGTCCTATTTTTTACAAGTGACTGACCAATTGTCCCAGGACCACTGAGGAAGAGGCTTTTCTTGCTACACTTCATACTTTTGCTCCTTTACTGAAGATTAGCAGTCCATATATCTGAGGATGTATCTCTGGATTTTCAATTCTATTCTGATGACCTGAGAAATTGCCCCTTATTCCAATATGATGCTGTTTTTAACTTCTATAGCTTTTGTATAATTTGAAATTTGGGAAAACAATGCCTCCCATCTTCTTTTTACCCTAGGATTTCTCTGGTTATTTGGTGGGCTTATTATTCCATATGAATTTTAGGGGATTTTTTTTTGTTTTTTTTCTTTTTGGGTCACACCTGAAGACGCTCAGGGGTTACTCCTGGCGGTGCTTGGGGGACCATATGGGAACCCGGGTTGGCCGCGTGCAAGGCAAACAACTTCCCTGCTGTGCTATTGCTCCAGCCCCAATTTTAGGAGACTTTGATCTATTTCTTTGAAAAAATAGGTCCTAATAAAGACTGCACTGAATCTGCATAATGCTCTGGGCATTTTGAAGGTCTTAATCCCCATCCATGAAAGGGGAAGTATCTCCATTTCCTGTGTCCTCTTTTATTTCATATTTCATAGTTTCTTTTAAAGGTCTTTCACCTCTTTTGTTAAGATGATTAGGTGCTTGATTTTCTGAGGTACAAGATTCTTTCTGTGAACAGGATTCTTGGGGGCCGGAGCGATAGCCCAGTGGGTAGGGCGTTTGCCTTGCACACGGCCGGCCCATGCCGGCCTGGGTTCGATCCCCGGCATCCCATATGGTCCCCCTGAGCACCGCCAGGAGTAATTCCTGAGTGCAGAGCCAGGGGAAACCCCTGAGCATTGCCGGGTGTGACCCAAAAAGAAAAAAAAAAAAAAAGTGTGAACAAGATTCTTTAAAAAAATCTCTCTCCTATTTCATTATTTGCATATAGAAAATTCATGATTTTTGCATTTTTTTTAGCCTACGACTTTACAGGTCTATTGTTTTTCAGGCCTTTTCTGTAGAGTTAAAGCTTTTTAAGTAGAGTACTACGCCACCTGCAAATAGAGAGCTTGACTTCTTTTCCTATCTGTATGCCTTATCTGTTTCTTGCCTACTTGCTACGGCTAGGAGTTTCCATTCTATCTTGAATAGCAGAGTGAGAATGGACACCATGGTTCCTGGAATCAGAGGAAAGGCTTATAGTTTTCTGACCATTAGTATCATGTTTGCCGTGGGCTTGTGGTAAATGGCTCTATGTGGAGGAAGTTTCCTTTGATTTCTATTTTATTGAGAAATTTTTTTTTTTTTTTAAAATCATGAATGGGTTCTGGGATCTTGTCAAATGCTTTCTCTGTATCTACTAATATGATCATATTTTTATTTTTCCTTGTATTTGTAGTATATTATACTGTGCATGTTAAACTACCCCTTGGGTGATTCCTACTTGGTCATAGTGTATGATCTTTCTGATGTGTTGTTGGATTTGATTTGTTAGTATTTGTTTGATTATCTTTACATTTATATTTACCTGGGAAATCAGCCTGTAGTCTGTCTCCTTCCTTCCTTCCTTCCTTCCTTCCTTCCCTTCCTTCCTTCCTTCCTTCCTCCTTCCCTCCCTCCTCCCTCCCTCCCTCCCTCCCTCCTCCCTCCCTCCTTCCCTCCCTCCCTCCCTCCTCTCCTCCCCCCCCCCCCCCCTCCTCCCTCCCTTCCTTCCTGTGCTATCTCTGTCTATGTTTCATATCAGGGTAATATCTCCCTCCTATAAATCTGGAGTGTTTCTGTCTCTTTAATTTTCTGAAAGGACCAGATGAGCAATAGTCCTCTAAGGGTGAGGAAGAATTCACTAGTGGGATTTTGTTTTGAGGGAGACTTTTGATCACTATTTCTATTTCCTTGATAGAAATTGATCTGTTCAGTGTTTTCTATCTTCTTGATTCAAGCTTGGACAGTTACAGGAGTCGAAAAATTATGAATTCATTCTAGAGTCTTCATTTCATGAAAATTTTCATTACTTTCAAAATAAACCCTGAGGGGGCTGGCAGGTAGGATGTTGGCCTTGCATGTGGCACACCCTGTTTTGAATGGAAGGGGCTTCTTTAAAACAAGAACAATCTCACAGGGCCCAGAGCCATAGTCTAGCCGATGGAGTGTTTGCCTTGCATGTGGCCAACCCAGATTCACTCCCTGGCATCCCATATGGTCTTCCAAGCACCATAAGGAGTAATTCCTGAGTTGAGCCGGGAAGTAACCCCTGAGCACTACTGGGTATGAACCAAAAAAGCAAAAAAAAAAAAAAAAAAAAGATAAAAAGGAAAATCTCACAATCACACCATACTTCTACAGAAAGATGTCAGTAAACTCCATGATAATCTCACTGAATGCTAAGACCTAAATACACCAGTTAAGAAAGAGTAGTAGGAAGGATTTGAAAACTGAATCCAACTTTCCGCTGGGTTGGCCACATGCAAGGCAAACACTCCATTGGCTAGACCATGGCTAGCTCTGGCCCCTTCCATTCTTACAAAGTTGGTTTTGTGTGTATGAAGTTTCTGAGCTGTTGTTTACCTTGCTGTGAAGCTTTGTATTGTTCTATCAAATCCAAATATAAGACTGGTTGGGTAAAGTGTTCTTGGTGAGCCATTCATTTCATTGAGTGTTATTACTATATCTCACCACTGTCTTTGGGCCCTCAGGGTATCATTTGATAAATCTGCTGTTAATCTAAACGATGCTCCTTTGTAAGTAATTTCCTTCCTCGACCTTGCTGCTTTCATTATTCCATCTCTATTTTTGGTTCTTCATTCTAATTAATATGTTCCTTGGAGTGTTTTTATTTGATCTCTTTAATTGTTACCCTTTGGGCCTCTGGTCACCTCTGTGAACTTCTCAGCTTTGATTTCTTTCTTTCTTTTTTATTTCTTCCCTCAGCAATGATTTATTTGACCACTGCTTTTTCAGCAGAATTTCTTCTTGGACCTCTGGGATTCTGATGATTCCTATGTTGTTCCTTTTGAAATCATCCCAGAATTCTTTTTGTCTGACATTTCTTTATAGTGAGACGTTCCCCCATCTTCTTCTTTTTTACTAGAGGTTTTCAACATCTCACTTAGGGTTCACTAATTTTATCCTCAGCTATTCTTATTCTACTGCTAAGACCTTCTACTGAGTCTCTCATTTCATTTATCAAATTCTTCAGATCTTGGGGCCGGAGCGATAGCCCAGCGGGTAGGGCGCTTGCCTTGCACGCCGGCCTGTAGCCGGCCGGTTCGATCCCGCGATCCCATATGGTCCCCGAGCACCACCAGGAGTAATTCCTGAGTGCAGAGCCAGGAGTAACCCCTGAGCATTGCCGGGTGTGACCCAAAAAAGCAAAAAAAAAAAAAAAATCTTCAGATCTTCATTTCTTTTTTTTTTTTTTGCTTTTGGGTCACACCCGGCAATCTCAGGGTCCTCGCCTGCACTCAGAATAACCCCGGTGCTCGGGACTATGGGAGCCGACGAACCGGCATGGGCCGGCGCGAAGGCAAACAAACGCCTACCCGCTGGGCCATCGCCCGCCCCAGATCTTCATTTCTGTCATTTCTTCAGTTCTGTCATTTCTGATTTTAGTTTTCTCATATATTCTTGTGTCTTACTGCTGTCTATTGTTTCTTTGAGCTCATTAAACAACATCAGTATTTCTTCTCTAAAGTCTTTATCTGAGAGGTAGTATAGCTAGTCAGTACTGGTAGAACCTTCAGGACTAGCATCTCTGCTCACTAAATGTGGCTCTAGTGAGCTGGTAAAATGAGCTGTTTTCCTATCGTGCCTTCTGCAGTCTAGGAGTGAGTTTCCAATTCATATTTTGTACCACCCCAGAGACTCGAGCTCAGGCTCTGTGAAGACCAGTCGGTTGGCATTCTCTTAATTCCATTTTTTTGGGGGTGGCACACCTGGTGAGCTTGGGGGACCATATGGGGTGCCGGGAGATGAACCCATGTCAGCTGCTTGCAAGGCAAGCGCCTTACGTGCTGTAATACTGCTATGGTCCCTTCGCTCCCTGCAATAACTGTGCAGGGACATATGGCAGCTCCTGAAGCCAGGCACTGATTCTTAAACACTGTCACCAGAAAATATTTGTGAAAAGCGGCTGTAGGGGATAAAGAAAAGGGAGAATCGCGAGTTTCTCAAGCCCAGTGATTTTCTGACTCCTCACTACTTAACGTGCAGTACCTGAGTTTGCTCGGTGGCTTCAATCCTCCTGTGGAGGCGCTCAGCAGTCTCGTGCTCCCGAAGTTCAGAGACGGGGGGTCTGCTCAGAGACTCAAGAGAGGGGCTCTTCCGGAGATAAGGGTCTGGCTTTCCTTTCAGAAGATCTGCAGGAACAACATCATCACTTATTCCAAACGAAGATAACTGACTGGGAATTTTATTTTTAATCAAGTACTGTATACTTTTCCTTTTTATTCGCTCTCTATATATCCATACATATCTATACATATCAATGTATAGCACATTGATATGTAAACACACACACACACACACACACACCACAGTGTGTGTGTTTAAGCAAATAGAGACAAAGGGTTTTATTTTGGCTTATCCCTGGCTTTGCTCGGGCTTCTACTTGGCTTTGCAACCAGAAGTCACTTAGGTGGTGCTCAGTATGGGAAGCTGAGGATCACCCGGGCCAGCTATGCGCAAGACAAACACTCTTCTACTCATGGTTCCACTGCTCTAGCCCCAGAACAGGTGTTTTGAAGCAATGTTTATCAACTGGGCCACATGGGGCTGCCAGGATATTTCTAGGAGCCCACAAGTAAAAACTGCATCAATGAGGGGGCCTTGGCATGAGACTAGGGGACCAACCCGCAGAACAGGGAGACTACAGGAAGAAAACAAGACCAGAATGGAATCATGGTAAGAAATCCCCCCCAAAAAAAAAGTTCTCTAATTGACTACATCATACCAAATTAGTCTCTTTCAAAAATGATGATGGGGTCAGAGCGATAGCACAGAGGGTAGGGCGTTTGCCTTGCACACGGTCGACCTGGGTTCGATTCCCAGCATCCTATATGGTCCCCTAAGCACCACCAGGAGTAATTCCTGAGAGCAGAACCAGGAGTGACCCCTGAGCATCGCCGGGTGTGACCCAAAAAAAAAAAAAGATGAATTTCGAGACATGGCCAGATGAGCCGGAAATTGAGGCCCCCTTAGCCTTGTAGAGTTGGGCACTAAGTCGGTCCCTCTGGTGTGAGCACTTGGCTGGCCTGTGGGAACTGGCAGAGGACTCCGTGCCATCACGTGACAGGAGGCGGCTGACAAAAAGCTGGGAATCAAGAATGAGAACTATTTTACACAAGAAAAAGCCATGCTAGGCACAGCTCACTAAAAACAAGTCAAAGCAGTTCTTGTAAGGTTCCTCTTTGCTCTACTCCGTCTGAGTCATAACAGGTAATAAAACAGGCTGAATCCTCCAGTTATTCCTTAAAGGACCACAAAGGTTAAAAACACAGGAGAACGTTTCTGCGACTGTCTGCTTTCTGCTCACAATTAAGTGACTTGCTCAACGCTCAGTGCCAGGCTGAGCCTATGGCCACCTTGCATGACAC
The DNA here is from genome assembly GCA_021461705.1 of Cryptotis parvus. Lineage (NCBI taxonomy): Eukaryota > Metazoa > Chordata > Mammalia > Eulipotyphla > Soricidae > Cryptotis > Cryptotis parvus. The sequence continues at coordinate 57,712 of JAJIBD010009711.1, forward strand.
CAGTAAACAGTCATGAAAGAAAACAACACCTGTACAGCGGACAGCTACCAATTATGGGTAATAAAGTGGGCAGTGAGGCTAATTAGCTCCAAAGAGCAGAGAAAAACAGTGTTTACATCACTAAAGAGAACAACAAAAACAGCATATTAATCCTGTTTCTGCAGCTTAAGATGACCTCAGTGTAGGCAAGGCTTGTCTGAAAGAAAGTAATTTTCACCATGTAATACTGTTTAGCATAGTAAATAGGGGACATCCTCCTACCTCCCCCACCTCCCGGCAACAGATACCTGGTAGGGACAAAGGGGCTGCTGCCAACAGAAGAGCACTTCAGAGCAACACCTACTGTAGTCTCAATGCCAGGATTTCTTTTGCCAGTTGAAAGAATAAGATCTAACTACACAATGGGGCCGGAGCGATAGCCCAGCGGGTAGGGCGTTTGCCTTACACGCGGCAGGCCCGTGCTGGCCAGGGTTCGATCCCCGGCATCCCATATGGTCCCCCGAGCACCGCCAGAAGTGATTCCTGAGTGCAGAGCCAGGAGGAATCCCTGAGCATTGCCGGGTGTGACCCAAAAAAGCAAAAAAAAAAAAAAAAAAAAAGATCTAACTACACAAAAGGAAATTTTGGAGCTGGAGGAAGAAAAGGAAGAGGACAAAATATAGCCCAAAATTCATACAGCACACTTAAATGTACTTTAACCGCCATTTAAAAAAAAGTTCACCAAAGCACTATGCCCACACTCAAGTTACTCAATATTTTACCCAATGGAAGTGTGAAGACCTGGAATTCTTTTTTTTTGCTTTTTTTGGGCCATACCCAGCAAAGCTCAGGGGTTTCTCCTGGCTCTGCACTCAGGAATCACTCCTGGCGGTGCTCAGGGGACCATATGGGATGCCGGGATCGAACCCAGGCCAGCATGGGCCAGCCGTGTGCAAGGCAAACACCCTACCCGCTGGGCTATCGCTCCGCCCCAAAGATCTGGAATTCTGAACCTGCATAAATCCTAAGGACAGGCGCTTGGTTTGCCAAGGGATGATCATTCATTCCCATCCCAAGTGATCTGTTGTTATTTCTTATTCTTATGATTTGAGATTGTTCTTTGGCTGTCACCTTCATTATTCATGTCCTTTGTTATTATGACACTGAAGTCCTCCATAAAACTGGATCATTTCCTTATGAGGATACTAATTGGAGCAATTGCCGAAAGGCAAAATGGTAGAAAAAAACTGAGAATATTTCCACCCTAGTCCCATACTCATGCAAACTCTCAGTGTGGCTGCTGTAAATTGTCAAACATCTTTAGGACCTGAACTTTATGCAAGCAAAATGCACAGAGTGGGTAATGGTAAACGACAAATTATCGAATCACTGCTTAAGTCCTCAACCGTTACTAATTCCATTCAAAGAAAAGGAGATTTGTAAAGGAAAGATAAGGTGGTAAGGGGAAAGAGAATTTATAAACAAAGAGTGAAACTTTCTTTAGAAAATCAAATGTTTGGGGAATAAACCTGATCATAGTTGACCATGCTTGGAAAGAACTAACGTGGGAGTTTCTTTTTATTCACACCATGATACAGAAACTTAGAAATAAAGGTTGTTCCACCTTTGAAACTTAGAATTTTGGCTTTATTTCCCGCAGGTACAGGTAAATAATTCAGTGTTCTCTCTAGTTTTTGATTCCTTGCGACAGTGACCATCCAGACATAAGTACACATATCTTTTTTCTCGGGGGGGTGGGGCGGCTTTTTGGGTCACATCCAGCAGTGCTCAGGGGTTACTCCTGGCTTTACACTCACTCAGGAATTACTTCTGGTGGTGCTTGGGGGGACCGCATGGGATGCAGAGGATCGAACCTGGGTCGGCTGCGTGCAAAGCAAAGACCCTCCCGGCTGTACTACTGCTCCAGCCCAAGTACACATTTCTGATGTAAGTACTCTAGATAATCTTAAGATGCTGATATCTTATGATATGCTATGTTACACAAGAAATTGTAGCATAACATAACACAGTGTCACATAATAGTCATCATGCCTCTATCTTTATGGAGTCCACAACACACTGAACTGAGCTCGCTCAGCCCCTTCTTAGCCCTAAGCTGGACAGTATTACGTAGTCTTCAGAGACAGGGAACCACAGCACAGGGATGGAATGAAAGGGCCAAAGCTCAAATGGAAGCACAAAGACTTGAATGCAAGCAATTACACTCCTGTGTTGCTCCCTTAACCGACATTTCACACTAGACCTCTGCATGAGAGAGACACAATTACGGCAGAGAGACTACAAGGTTTGTGGCTTACAATCATTTCATCCTCAGGAGCCAAATTTTCTGCACAAAACAATGTATGGTATAATCACATGAAGAGAATATACTCAAAGACAAAGATATTTCAAAAAATGAACGACTTTAAGAATTGAGGAACATCTTCAGAGTTAAGTTTCTTAAAATAGTTATTTTTAAAATGATAAACTATCCTCTTGAGATCCAGTTTAAACTAACAAACAAAACCAAAGTTTGGCATTTCTCCCAAAAATGTACATGCTAAAAAGTGCAGCGAAAAGGAAACACAATCTAATGATAGCAGTGCAGATATTTAGAGGCTGAAATTGCTTGACATGAATGCCACTGGTTATATTTCTAAGCTTAGCTTCATGCAAACTAAAGAAGAAAAGTAAACCTAACAAAATTCGTTGTTGCAGTACACTGTTGCCCAGAGCCTCTGCACCTTGCCTGGGGTTACCTCCTGCAGGCCACTTTGTAGATATAGGGGCAAGAAAGTTTGAATGTGGCAGTATATCTTACCATGTTAGCGGGTATAAATATTTTCTCTCATGCTGCCACAACCATCGTGGGACTAGATAGATCTTACCAGTATATTTACCTGGCCACATTGGATCTCTAAGTAATTAGACCAGAGAGAAATGCTGTTTGCCTCCAAGCAAGCAAGCCTGGCTCTCTAATAAGCCTAAAGGCTAATAAACAAAACACATATAAAGTAAAGATAAGAATCTTGTGAAGGCTTGGAGAAATATACCTGGCTGTAGAATATCCACTGGTACCGATGCATGCCTTTGTATTCTGAGATATAGTTCATCTCAGATGCCCCTACCCCATCTACCAAGGACCTGCATCCTAGGCTGGGGCAATATTAACATTTCAGTGGGGCTAAGTGAGGTCCTGGGAGAAGTTACCTGAGGAGGACTGACCTAACTGCTTTCCGTTGGGCTGGGCTGAAAAATTATAAAAACTGAAGCCTGCTTTCTTCCACGCCTTTTTCACTTCTTTTGCCTTCTCCCTCTGCTCTCCCTCTCTGTTCTCTTCCCTGTTGGGCCTTAACATGTGGTAGTGGCCATCTTGGCCTAGGATTCTAAACCTACACGTGACTGGGGCCCAGCCAGGAACCTAAAGTCTGGGGTTTTCCTATTGTTGGACTGTATACCAAAACCTGTGAGAGTAAAGCCTTTTGAAACTTTGCTGGATTCTTGTGTTTTTCTCCATTCGTGGCTGCTGATCCCCTGGGGCAGAAGGGGATCCCCTATACCCTGCTCCCAGATTTTGTTGGGGTACCCAGCACACCCCGACAATTCGCAAGTTCCTTTTTTTTTTTCTTTTTTGGGTTACACCTTGCAATACTCAGATGTTACTCCTGGCTCTGCACTCAGGAATTACTCCTGGTTGTGCTGGGGGACCATATGGAATACAGGGATTGAACCTGGGTCAGCCCGGGCAAGGCAAACACCCTACCTGCTGTACTCTCACTCTGCCCCCCAGTTCTTTTGTATTTAAGGAAAATTTACCTGAGAGAGGAAGGTCTGGAAGATCCAAATGTTGACTTATCCCTTTGCTGGCTCGTACACTGCTGTAAGATGAATGTCTCTGAAAGACACAACAAAGATCAGAGGTGAGCAGGGTGGTAGAGAGGGGGGAGCAATTTGAGAACTCATCCCAAACAAAAACCCAGAATTAAACACAGACGTTAGTAAGGGCCTCACAGAGGAGCAATATGGCAATCAACTCCAGAGGTTGTTTTTTTTTTTTTTTTTGCCTTTTTGGGTCACACCGGCAATGCTCAGGGGCTACTCCTGGCTCTGCACTCAGGAATTACTCCTGGCGGTGCTCGGGGGACCATATGGAATGCCGGGGATCGAACCCAGGCCGGCAGAGGCCGGCCGCTGCAAGGCAAACGCCCTACCCGCTGGGCTATCGCTCCGGCCCCTAACTCCAGAGGTTTGAGGAACAATGGAAAGATGGACAGTGCAATCCTAGGAGTGCAGAGAGACTATCCAGGCACAGACCGTAGCCCAGGAAGTAGGGAGCCAAGAACTGGACCCCAACCTTTAAGCCTACTCTTCTTTTTTTAGAGGGGAGGGGGACTTAGGCCACACCTGGCAATAATCAGGAGTTACTCCTGGCTCTGCACTCAGGAATTAGACTTCTGGCAGTGCTTGGGGACCATCTGGGATGCTGGTGAGCAAACCTAGGTCAGCTGTATGCAAGGCAAACACCCTACCTACAATACTCTAGTTCTGACTCCCCTAAACATCTTTTTTCTTTTCTTTTTCTTTTTGTTTTGGGCTCACAATCAGCAATGCGCAGGGGTTACTCCTGACTCTGCATTCAATATTATTCCTGGCAGTTCTGGGGGTTCATATGGGATGCCTGGGATTGAACCTGGGTTAACTGCCTGCAAGGCAAGACCCCCTTCCTTTGTACTATGAAACTTTCCAGACCCCACTCTGAAACATTTTTAAAAAATTTTTTGGGGGTCATACCTGATGATGCTTGGGGGACCATATAGGATGCTGGGGATCAAACCCGGGTTGGTCATATGCAAGGCAAATGTCCGACCCGCTATGCTATCGCTCCAGCCCCTAAAGCTTTTCTTTAACAAAACCTACTAGGACTTGGCAAGGAGAGTCAACTAGGACTTGTAAAGAGGTGTACACTGGTGACCTCCCTGAAAGCTGGGCGGGAGCTGGGATCCCTATCACAATGGGAAGGCAGCCTATGGGAAAGTTCCACAAATCCAGGAGGGGGTGGAGCAGCAGGGCTGGGTGACACCTGTCTGCTCTGGGAAATAATGGTAGGTCCCTTTCAATTGCTTCTGAGTGCAGGCATTTATCTAGAGTCAGAAAGGAGATTAAGGAAAACAGGTGCTACTGACTACCTCTGACCATGAGCTACCATTTGGTGCCAAATTTGTGGTACATCAACACCACAAAGCATTCTAAATAAAACCTTATAGACCATAAATAAATGCTGTGATAGATGAAGCACACTGAATGAAACAGACACCAAAAAAGAATATCTTATTAAGCTAGATTATCACTCCAAAACAAAGGGCTTTAAAAACAAGAGCTAAAGATGTTCATGGTTATGAAATTATGAAAGGCAAAGAAACAATATTTGAAAATAGTGACATATTTAACAAAATGTAGCAAAGGAGAAGAGTAAAATACAGTCCCATATAATAAGATTTTACAGATCTTTGAACTTGGTAAGGGATAGAAATTCAGAGTTGCAGAAGTAACCTGCATGGTAGCACAGAGGGGGGAGGGCATTTGCTTTACATATGGCCAGCCTGGGTTTGATCTCCAGCATCCCATATGGTTCCCCATCCCCCAGCATTGCCAGGAGAAATTCCTGAGTGCAGAGCCAGGAATAATCCCTGAGCAGTGCTTATGCAAAAGGGGAAAAAAAAAAAAGAAAATTAAGAAGACACAAACAATAAAAAGCCAATGAAACCTGAGCTGAACATTAAAGGCAGTTACCAAAGTACAGGGAAAGAAAATAAAAAGGACAAACAAAAAAGGACTAACCTCATTCACAAAAACCCTTAATTCATATTAAAAATGGAAATATATTTGCACTGCAATAATTTCACCTGACATCAATGGCCTCAACCCACTAATCAAAAAAGCAGAATAGGTGGATGGACCAGAAAATGAAACCCAATCTTCTGCTGCTTATAAAACACACACCAACAATTGTAATACACACAGTTTAAAAAAGGGGCTGGAAGAGAGAATAGAGGGGCAAATAAAGGCAGCCCTAACAAGCCTGAAGGAAGCAGAGTGGTGGGGAAATGCAAGGCATGAGGGATTTGGGCTAGATACCCAGTTCCTACACAGGCACGGGGTAGACACCAAGCATCACTGGGTATGGCCCTACATCTCCCCACCAAGTAGTAATAAGTAAAAACCGAAAACAAGAGCAAGTTGTAGCCAGAATGATAGTCCAATGGGTAGCACATCCCATATGGTCCCCCTAGCTCCACCAGGAATGATCCCTAAGTGCAGAGCCAGGAGTAAGCCCTGAGCACCACTGGATGTGGCTCCAAACATACAAAAACAAAAACAACAACAACAAAGAAAACACAAGGAAGTAGAAAACCTGAACAGATCCATTACTAGTACAAAATCAAGATAGTAATCAAGTTTAAAACAAACACCCAAAGAGTGAGAGTACAGGGAAAAGGTGCTTGTCTTACAAGTGGCTGACCCTGGTTTGATCCTTGGCACTGTGTATAGACCTCAAACACTGCAGTGGTGATCCCTGAATATACAACCAGGAGTAATGCCTTACCACTGCTGTGTATAGTCCCAAACAAAACAAACAAAAACTAAAACCCATGTCTCCGTGGGTTCACTAGTAAGTTTTTCCAAACTCTTAAAGAAAATTCATTACCCATCTTTATCAAGCTCCTCCCATACAAAAATAGAACAATGAAAATTCTTCTAAATCATTTCTATGTGGTCACCATTATCCTGCTACCAAAAGCAGAGACACCACTAAAGGTAAAATCAGAGACCAAAAATCACTGATGAATGTAGTTGTGAAGCATCTACAAGATAGTAAAAAGGATCATACACCATGATCAGATGAAATTTATTTCTGTTTGCAAGAATGCAAGGTTGACTCTGTTTAACAAAGTTCTTAAGCAAAAAGCAATTAACACAGATGGTCCAACTTGCACGTACCAACCCAGTAAAAAGGCCATGACTTTAGTAATACCATTCTGAGATATATTTTGTAATAAGCAATATAATTAGTGCCTGCTTAGGGAATAGGATGAAGATGGGGCGTAGGTGAGATTTGGTGGTGGCAAGGGCACATTGGTGGTGTGACTGGTGTTGGAATACTGAATGACTGAAACAATTGTACTGTGAACAACTTTGTAAATCACAGTGTTTAAAATTAATAAAAAATTTTCAAAAAAAGACTGCAAGGTTGATTCAATATATGCAAATCAATGAACATGATATACCAATTAATAACATGATAAACGTCCCTGAACATATCAATAGATGAAGAAAAACTTTCCAACAAGATTGAATACCCATTTATGAGGGGGGAAAATCTCTCAACAAAATTGGGATAGAAGGAAATTAACTCAATACAATAAAGGACATACACAATAAATCCAAGTTAACACTGTACTCAGTGGCAAACAACTGAAAGTTTTCCTTCTATGATCAGGCACAAAGCAAGAATACCCACTCTAACCACCACTATTCAACAAAGTATCATCAGAAATCTTAACTGGAGAATTAGGTAACTAATTTAGAATTTGAAAGGGACTCAAATAAGAGAAGTTGTCATCCTAGAAGAAGCCAGAGGAACCCCCCACACCATGAGGGATGCCATTTTCCACATCTGGACTCCCCTCTCATCAGAGCTCCACCCAGCAGAAGAGCCGATCACAGTCCAGCTTGCCAAGACCCACCCTGCAGCAGTCTTTCTCCAGCCCAGCCCAGGCATGCTGATCCAGAGACTCACAGACATGGGGCAGAGCTGCTACGGCTCTCCCTGTGTGCAGCTGTTCACAAGATGCACCGGGATGGATGAAGGGTTCTAGCCCTGGCCCGCCACGCCAGCAGAGCCTTGCAAGAAGCCAGAGGAACCCCCACACCATGAGCGCCGCCATTTTCCACATCCAGACTCCCCTCTCGTCAGAGCTCCACCCAGCAGAAGAGCTGATCACAGGCCAGCTCACGCGGCCACTATGCGGCCTCACAGTTCATCAATAAATGCTTGAGATTATAGGTGACTACAAGAGTATCTCACCCGCATGGCAAAGCCTGGCAAGCTACCCATGTCGTATTTTATATGCTAAATACCAGTAAAACAATTATAGACCTTATTCCCATGACTTGATAGAATGCTTTGCATCTCTTTATGTTCCTGGAGCGAGCAGATGCCCTTGAGCTACACTAGCAAGTGACAGGGACGTATGGAGATGTTACTGGTGCCCGCTCGAGCAAATCCATGATCAACAGGAGGACAAGTGATACAAGTGATACAAGTCATCCTATCACTATTTACAGAAGAGTTCATAGTGTACATAGAAAAGTATAAAGACTTTTCCCAAATCCTAGAAACAATAAACCTACACAGTAAGACTATAAAAGCAATATACAAAAACACAAGTTGCATTTATTATGCAAACAATGTTGAAGAGAAAAAACGAAATAAACATGCCATTTACGATTATGTGAAAAGAATAATCAAGAACTTAAAAAATCAACTTCATAATGGAGGTGAAAGACTTATTTATTGAAAATAATAAATCACTAGCTTGGAGTGCTTGCCCAAGTCACTCCTGGGTTTGATCTCTGGCATCCCATATGGTTTCCCAAACACTGCCAGGAGTAATTCTTGAATGCAGAGTCAGCAGTAACCCCTGAGCATCACTGGTGTAGCCGCCCACCCCTCAGCAACAACAACAAAAAGAAAATAATAAATCACTATTAAAAGTAATAAAAGACACAAGAAATGGAAAATATTCTATGCTCAAAGATTGAAAGAATTATTATTGTTAAGATAATAATTCTATCTAGAGCACTTACATAGATTCAATAAAATTCCCATCAAAATTCCCATGGCATTCTTCAAGAACTTAATACAAATATTGTTAAAATTTTGTATGAATCATAAAACACCCTGAATAGCTAAAGTGGCTGAGAAAAAAGGAAGACTGATGGCATTTCATTCACTGACTTTAAACTATTACTATTAAAATAGAGTAATCAAAACTATGTGATATTGACAACCCTTTAATGTATGTTCTGTAATCCATAGTCTGGAGGGGAAGAAAAAGAGAAAGAGAGAGAAAGGGAAAGAAATAAAGAACCTGCCATGGAGGAGGTTGGGGAGGGGAGAGAGAACCGGGGACGTTGGTGGTTGGAGATGGGCACGTGGGGGGGATGGGTGCTGAAACACTGTATGACCAAAACCCAAATATGAACTTTTTAATTGTATATCTTTGTAATTGTAAAAATAAAAAATTAAAAAAAAACGATGTGATATTAAAATAAAGGTTAGACCCCTCTGGCCAATGGAATAGAAAGAAGAGTCCAGAAGGAAACCTGTGAGGACAGGGATAGCTAATTTCTGACAAAGGATGCAGCTGCATTAAACAGAACAAGAAAAGTCTATTCATTTTTTGGGGGGCATACCCTGTGGTGCTCGGGATCACTCAGGGCAGGGCTGAGAGAACCCCATATACAGCTGAGGACTGAACCCTGGTAGTCCGTGTGCAAGTGAAGTTCCTTAATGTTGTAGTGTCTTTCCAGCCATCCTTAACAGATTGTAGGTGAAAAAGTGGGTCAGATACACTCAACACAATGAAACTGGAATCCCATTTTACTCAAACCAGATGCAAAAAAA
>JAJIBD010009712.1:0-50251 GCA_021461705.1 Cryptotis parvus
TTTTTTTGCTTTTTTGGGTCACACCCGACGATGCTCAGGGGTTACTCCTGGCTCTGCACTCAGGAATCACTCCTGGCGGTGCTCGAGGGACCATATGGGATGCCGGGGATCGAACCCCTGCCGGCATGGGCCGGCCGCTTGCAAGGCAAACGCCCTACCCGCTGGGCTATCTCTCGGCCCATGGCTTGTTTTTTAAGGCTCCAAAGACCTCTCCAAAGACCTCTTCCATGTCCTTAGAAACCCTGGAATCAGAACACAGAAAGTAAACTGGCTGTCAGGCCTGAGAGATAGGACAGGGGGAAGGAGCTTGCCTAGCACGCTCAAACTCGCCTTGAACAAAGTTTGATCCCCCACATCACATATAGTCCCTTGAATACAGAGCTAGGGAAGTTTCCCTGAGCACAGAGGTAGGAGTAAGCACAGAGCACCAAACCCAAAAATAAATAATGAGGATGGGTGCTAAAGTGATCACATAGCAGATAAGGTGCTTGCCTTGAACATAGCTCACCGGATTCAATCCCTAAGGCCTCATGTGATACCGTGAGCCTATCAGGCGTGATCCCAGAGCACCTTGCCAGGATTATGCCCTGAGCACTGCCAACTGTGGCCCCCTCCAAAATAGAGTCATATCATATTTATCACATAGTACTTGATACTGATCATGTGATTTAGAGTACATAGTTTCAGCTCTTATCCTCACTGTAAAGAGGCATTAACATTTTTTTCTGTTGAATATTTAAGAAAATAAATGCACATAAAGTTTAAGGCATTAGACCAAGGGAATAAAATTTGGGATTATTTTCCCCTAAACCTTTCTCACTTAACATGCTGCTCAGCTTCTGCTACTTGCCTGAGCTTTGCCAGCATTTCTCCGGGCATTTTGAAAGCACTTTTTACAAGCTGTTATGCAAATTAACATTATTAGTATTAAATTTGTTTTTGTTCATTCTTACTTCATTACTTCCTAATAGTTTTCTAGAAAACTTTAACGATGTGTTTAAATATATTTCCACTCATTCATCATTTTGATAAATGGATTTAGATTAATTTATTATGTAGTCTCAGCTCCTTAAAAGTCATGCAGTGGAAATTTTGTGATTCAAGTTTGATATATACCATCTAGGACTGGAGAGAACTTAAGGGGTTAAAGCATTGCCCTGGCACTTGGCTGACCCTGGTTTGATCCCCCAGAACTACTTAGGATCCCTCAAATATTACAAAAAGTAAGCCTAGAGCACACAATGTGCCCCCAAAACCAAACCAAATCCCATAGTTCCACTTTGCAAAGACTTGGATGAAACCAAAAGGAACAAACTCCAGTGGGAAAGACTAAAAAGTCTGATCTTATAGTGACAATTCAGCTCTCATTGCAGGGCTGTGAGACATAGTCATCTGTGTTGCATCACTCGGTCTGCCCAAGACTGGGCATGTTTGAACACTAAGAGCCTCTAGTGTAGGAGCTGGAGTCACAGTACAGTGGGTAAGGTGCTTGCCCTCTACACAGCCCACCAGGGTTCTATCTCTGGCAGCCCATATGACCCCCTGAGCACCTCCAGGAGTAATACCTGAGTGCAGAACTAGGAGTAAGATTTGAGCACTGTTGGGTTGATTGATTTTTTAAAAAAAGACATCCCTATTACTGGAAGTTCTTAGTCCTGGTGGTCCAATGGGCACATGAAAATTCCATAGAAAGGGTGGGGTTCTGGAGGGTCATCCTTTTGAGATTCACAGAATGTCGCCACGACTCACTCTTTTCACATCTATGTATCTATGAACCTACCTACCTACCTACCTACCTACCTACCTACCTACCTACCTACCTACCTACCGCTGGAGACCTCGCTCCATTTGTCCAATTCCTGTGGCAAAGAACCACACTTATAATGCAATAGCAACAGGGTTTATTCCAGCTAGCCGGAGCCAATTGCTTCACTGAGACACGCAGCTCCTAGTGAGAACATTCGACCCCAGGGAGAAAGCAAGAAGGGATTATATAGGACTTCCAAGGCCATTATGTGCGTCACAGTCAGCGCAAATCCATATCGCCAATAGACTTAAAGAAAAACGTATTTCAAATAGTTCATCCTAAAAAGGTCATGCAAATTTAAAGAAATACAAGAGAAGTGGTAGGTATGTCCTGTTCCAGTCATGTGCTTAGGCAACCTTGAGAATGTCCTGTCCTCAGCCAGTGGTAAAACTATACTATCCAGATGACTAGGATAGATATGTGTGGTCAATGACTTGTTTCTCAAGACCCCAGAGCTTACATAGTTGGGGACATAGCAGGATCTACGCTTGCTTGTCTGCCTGCCTGCCTGTCTGCCTGCCTGCCAGCCTGTTCAAGTAGGTTGCTGCATTCTTGGGCTTTACCAGTGGCCACAGCTAGTTTGAGTTTCCCTCCCTTGCAGGGGGAGGGGGGGGACCCTCTCCCCCTCCCCCCCACAAAATCCGGGAGCAGGGTCAGGGATCCCCTTTGCCCCAGGGGATCAGCGGCCAACGGATGGAGAAAGACGCAGGAATCTGGCGGGTGTTTGCCTTACACATGGCCGGCCTGTGCAGGCTCGGGTTCCATCCCCAGCATCCCATATGGTCCCGCGAGCACCGCCAGGATAATTCCTGAGTGCAGAGCCAGGAGTAACCCCTGAGCATCGCCAGGTGTGACCCCCAAAAAATGCTTTACTTATCACAGGTTCAAGCATCCAAATCAGCAATAGGAAAACCCTGTACTTAGGGTTTCTGACTAGGACCCCGGGCACATGTAGGCCAAGTTGGCGGCCATCACGTGTCAAGACCCTGTAGAGAGGAGACAAAGACAAGGCGCCAGCAGAAAGGGGAAGAGAGTGACCCAAAAAGAGCAGAGATCCCCAAGAAGAGAGAGAGCCCAAAAAGAGAGTGCAGAAAGGAAGCAGGCTAGTTTTATCTCCCTGCAACTCAGACCTCCCACTTTTATTGGAAGCCAGCAGAATCAAATGCCCTCAGGTAATTTCTCCCAGGACCTCACCTAGGCCCTTTTAGATGTTAATGTTGCGGATTTAAGATTTGCCGAGGAAATGCCTCTGTAGGGTAGAGAGGAGGGGTTTCTGAGATGGCATGCATCTGTAACCAAAGACTAATACTAAAGCCCATTAAATATTTCTCCAAGCCTCCACAAGTGTCTCGTCTTTACTTCATGGTAGTTTTGTATTTTAGTTGTCTTTGAGTTATCAGAGAGCCATGCTTGCTTGCTTGGAGGCAAACAGCATATCTCTCTGGTATAATTAGTTAGAAATCCAACGTGACCAGGCAAACATGCCGGGAAGATCTAGCTAGTCAGTCCCACGATGATTGTGGTAGCATGAGAGAATGTTTATACCAGCCAGTACAGAATACATGGTTAGATAAGCTGCCACATTTAAACTACCCTCCTATCTACGAAGTGACCTTCAGGAGGCAATCCAGGGCAGATGCAGAGGCTCTGGGCAGCTGTAGTGCAATACTCCCTTTTAGTTAAAACAGAGGCAATAAAGTGTTTATAGGTCAAGGTCAGAGGAAGTTCAGGAGAGGAATCTGTAGAGATGCTGATGAAGGTTGAGAGCAGAAACTCCCATGCATGTGTCAATGAATTCAAAGTCCTGAGAATGAGGGTAGCCACTGATAACATTCTGGTGCCCAAAACTCAAGGACCAAGAGCTTTGATAACTGAAGCAGGAGCATGGATATCCCAACCCAAGAAAGGAGATAGGGCCAGAGAGATGGTGCAGTGGGCAGGGTGCTTGCCTTGCATGAGGCCAATTTAGGTTCAATAACCGAATCTCACATAGTACCCCTGAGTCCTGCTAGAATTGATCCCTAATTCTAACAGTAAACCAAAGCCAAGAGTAAACCTTGAGCACTACCAGGTGTGCCCCTCCTATCCTCCCCCAAAATAAGACCAGAATGTGAAAAGTATTGGCTGAGGTTTTGTCAAACATTTTTCTCCAGCATTTAATTCAATTCCTCTAATGTGGTTTGACACAAAATTATCCAAGTCTGTTTTGTTTCCACAAACAACATCCTTTGATAAGACAAGACAGAATTTCTGGGCAATAGTTCTTTGGACTTTTCTTCCCAGATTCTGATTCCCTCTCTGCAGTCTGGATGCCTGTGCATAGACCGTGCTGACTGTGTCAAGTACAGAGGGGCTGAAAGTGATGTCAAGGTGTGTGACAATCCTGGAGATGGTGTGAAAATGTGGAAAGGACACATTGGAGTCAGTGGGTAGGACACACGGAAATGACTAACAGACATAAACATTAGAAGGGTTCTCATTTACATGAAACCTTTGATATATATATATATATGTATATGTATATGTATATATATATATATATATATTTTTTTTTACCAGAAGCATGTTGATGTACGTGATTGCAATTTTACTGAATTTGTCATTGTGTGTTCTGCTTTCTCACTAAGTTTGCATTTTTTTTTTCTCTCCTGGTGTTAGAGTTTGAACCCAAGGACTCAAATATGCAAAGAAATATGTATTCAACCAATGCGTCTCATCCTTGGCCCTACTTTCTCAGTTAATATGAGCACTAATTGCATAGGATTATTCATTATGATTGACTTTCATAGATATGTAAGTTCTATGTTTATTGGTCCGATAAACTATTTACCTAATAATCTAGTCTAATAATCTCTTTAATCTTATCAACAATTGAGCTGATCAAATTTACAAACCACAACAAAAACTTCCTGATGATTGTGTATGTGTGAATGCCCAGTGTACAGAAATGAAATTGATACATTTTGGGGATATCTGGTTTCTAAACATAAATAAACAAACAAGTGTCTTTAGGATCTCGATAACAATTGAGAAATTTACCTTAGGATATTTAGACTATTTTTGTGGCTAGACTCTTATTTGACTGGATTAATGATCATTCCCTCAAGTTAGTGATCACTAAGGGATGCACTTAACAGGTACTTTAGGATGAAGATGGGTTTTCTATGGAAACCACTACAGCAATATTCTTCCCTAGAGTATCAAGAATGGACCTTAAATGATAGGACTTCAGAATTGAAGGTAAATTCAAAGAATACAAGAACAATGAGGGCAGAATGAAGTTTTCAGCTCAGATTAGAGCTGTCCTGTCAGAAGAAAAGTGAGCGAAGTGACTTGATTTGACAGCATGACAATAGCTCTGGAAGGTACAGTGAGGGTAATGGGGGAAGGAAGGAAGGAAGGAAGGAAGGAAGGAAGGAAGGAAGGAAGGAAGGAAGGAAGGAAGGAAGGAAGGGAGGAAGGAAGGAAGGAAGGAAGGGAGGGAGGGAGGGAGGAAGGGAGGGAGGGGAGGGAGGGAGGGAGGAGGGAGGGAGGGAGGAAGGAAGGAAGGAAGAGAGGAAGGGAGGGAGGAGGAGGGAGGGAGAGAGGGAGAGGGAGGGAAGGAGGGAGAGAGGGAGGGAGGGTGGGAGGAAGGAAGAAAGAAATTAGGAAGAAGAAAGAAAAAGAAAAGTGTTTGTAATTATTCTAGTCTATTGGTAATGATTTCCACACAGATTTCTGGGTTTTTAAAAGTGGATTGCAGTTTAGGCATTATTGCTTACACAATTAGAGATTGTGGCTCCTTAAAAGGATTTTTTTAGTTTAAAAAAGCACAGCAGCAAGTCCTGAGTAAAGCAAAGCAAAGAGCAGCCTTGAGAGAGAGAGAGAGAGAGAGAGAGAGAGAGAGAGAGAGAGAGAGAGCAGCAGGTTCATCCTCAGTTGTTCTGAATTTTGAAAGAAATGATCCTCCATGGGGACCAGTGCCATGAGATGGGGTATTAGCTTCAATTTTATGAGTAAGAGACAAGCAATGTGAGTTTTATTAGAAAAACCTTTCTTTTTCTTTTTTCTAAACTTGGTTATAGACACACAAAAAATGAAGTCTGCAGTGCAAGGTAAAAAAAGTGTTTTCTAGAGAGCAATTCCACTATGTATTCAATGTCAAGGTAATATTTGTCTTTGATGATTACATGGGAAATAATTTTAGAAAGGTAATATTGAACTTTAAGCAGGAAAGAAAGACGGGGAAAGAAAAATATATAGGTGTGAAAAAATGTTCAGAATAAATTTTCTGGCATTGTTAGATCTTGAATAAGTGCTTCCAAGGCTGGGCTTGGTTTGGAAAAATTAAATATCCACAGAATGGGAAAAACATTTGAAAATCATGCATCTGACAAGGAAATTGTGTTCAGAATACATAAAAGAAATTCTTACAACTTAACAATAAAGAGTCAAATAAGTTTTTTAATAGGCAGGGGACCAGAAGTGCATTTCTATAGACTATAGAAATAGTAATTGTATAAAGAGTTATTTCAACATCATTATGAATTAGGAAGTGAAAATTAAAACACAATGAGATTCCAGTTTAGGCATACTACTTTTGCTACCATTGTACAAACAGATAATACTAAGTATTCAGGAGACTATCTAGAAATTCAACGACTCCTCCACTGCTGGTGGAGTTGTAAAATGGTGCAGCAACTTTGAAAGATTTGAGGGACGTGGCAGTCCCTGAAAATGTTCAGCATCAAATTTTCATGTGAGTCAGCAATTTTACTTCTGCGTACATATGGGGAGTTACAGAAACTTGTTCTGGACAAAAAACTAGTACACAATATTTATAGCATGGAATGGGAAGAAAAAAAAATATCCCAAATGCTCACCAGGTAATAAATGGATAAATAAAATGAGGCGTAGCCGTACAATGGAATAGTACTGGGACATGAAGAGAAACAAAGCACTGGTCCATGTAATTGATCATAAAGATTATCTAAGTCAAGGAAACCACTCACAGAAAGCCTCATATCATAAAATTAATTCTATTTATGTAAAATCTACAGATCAGGAAATTTATAGAAAAAGGAAGTAGATTGGTAGTCACAGGACCTGGAAAAATGTGGCACATGTAAGCAGGCATGGAGTTTTATAGCGGAGTGATGGAAACTTTCCAAAATTAGATAGTGGGGTAGCTTGCACACTTTGTATTAAGATCCATGACGCATGGGCTTTCCAAGTCTGTTATGGTATGTAAACCACATTTCAAGTGAGTTGTTCTCGTGGGCAGAATGAGAAGTACAGCGGGCTGGGCAGTGGCCTTGTAAGCAACTGACCCATCTTTCATTCCTGGTACCCCATACGGTCCTCAGAGCATGAAAAGGAGTAATCCCTGAGCACAGAGCCAGGAGAAAGCTTTGGGCATAGCTGATGAGCGCTCCACTTAGTGTTGGGGGGGGTGGCTGCCTAGTGACTCGCTGGCACGAATGAGGGAGAACTGGATCTTGCCAGACTTCATCCCTGCAAAAAGGAGAGGGAAGGACTTGGGAAGAAGCATCTGCTTTACCGCTGTAGCAGAAAGGAAAAGGAAGACACCAATGCAGCGGGGGTCCTGCAAAGCAGTCCCCCTCTTTTTGCTTTTTGGGTCACACCCTGGTAATTCTCAGGGGTTTTTCCTGGCTCTGCGCTCAGGAATTACTCCTGGCGGTGCTCGGGGACCATATGGGATGCCAGGGGATTGAACCTGGGCCAGCATAGGTGGGCTGCGTGCAAGGCAAACGCCTACCCGCTGGACTATCGCTCCGGCCCAGCAGTCCCGTTTTACAGAGCACAGTTTAAACCTTTTATACAATTTTTTAGGTGGAGGGGGCACAAGCACAAATCACGTAGCATCCTGGGCCATGATAACAGCGGATAACAACACTGATTTATCATTTGTAAGGTGATTTACATATTATTGTAAATCACTGATTTACATATTATTGTGGTCAGAGGTCAGAAGACCAGGCATATCCTGCATCACCTTAGATATCATTTGCCTGCCAGTCACCCATTGGATAAGCACAGATGTCTTTCAAGTGGGCGTAAACTCTTGAGCATCTGGAAGCTCCACTGCCCTAGGACAGGGCTTGACAGCGCAAGCAGTGGGAGGGTATTGCCAGGCCCTAATAATAGCTGCTTACAGCCCAACACTCAGAAAAAAAGAGGAAGGAAGGAAGGAAAGGGGGAGGAAGGGAGGGAGGGAGGGAGGAAGGAACGAAGGAAGAAAGGAAGGAAGGAAAGGAGGGAGGGAGGAAGTGAGGGAGGAAGGGAGGGAGGAGGGAGGGAGGGAGGAAGGAAGGAAGGACAGGAGAGAGGGAAGGAGGGAGGGAGGAAAGGAGGGAGGGAGGGATGAAGGGAGGGAGGGAGAAAGGAAGGAAAGGAGGAAAGGGGAGAGGGAGGAAGGGAGGGAGGAAGGGAGGAAGGAAGAAAGGAAGGAAGTAAAGGAGGTAGGGAGGAAGGAAGGAATGAAGGAAAAGAGGGAGGGAGGAAGGGAGGGAGTGAGGGAGGAAGGGAGGAAGGAAAGAAGGAAGGAAGGAAAGGAAGAAGGGAGGGAGGAAGGACAGGAGAGAGGGAGGAAGGAAGGAAGGAAAGAAAGAAGGGAGGGAGGGAGGAAGGAAAGGAGGGAGGAAGGGAGTAAAGGAAGGGTGGAGGGAGGAAGGAAGGAAGGAAGGAAGGAAGGAAAAGAGTTAGAGAGGAAGGGAGGGAGGGAGGAAGGGTGGGAGGGAGGAAGGAAGGAAGGAAGGAAAGGAGAGGGAGGGAGGGAGGAAGGGAAGGAGGGAGGAAGGGAGGAAGTAAGGAAGGAAGGACAGAGGGAGGGAGGGAGGAAAGGAAGGAGGGGAGGAAGGGAGAGAGGAAGTAAGGAAGGAAGGAAGGACAGAGGGAGGGAGGGAGGAAGGGAAGGAGGGAGGAAGGAAGGAAGGTAGGAAGGAAGGAAGGAAGGAAGGAAGGAAAGGAGGGAGGAGGAGGAATGGATGAAGGGAGAGAGGGAGGAAGGTAGGAAGGAAGGAAGGAAGGAAGGAAGGAAAGGAGGGAGGGAGGAATGGATGAAGGAGAGAGAGGAGGAAGGAAGGAAGGAATTAAGGAAGGAAGGAAAGGAGGGAGATAGGGATGGAGGAAGGAAGGAAGGAAGGAAAGGGGAGGGAGGAAGAAAGGAAGGACAGTAGGGAGGGAGGAAGGAAGGGAGGGAGGATTGGAGGAATGGAGGGAGGGAGGGATGGAGGAAGGAAGGACGAATGGAAGTAAGGAAGGAAAGGCAGGAGGGAGAAAGGGAGGATGAAAGAAGGGAGGGAGGAAGGGAGGGAGGAAGAAAGGAAAGGAAGGAGGGAGCGAGGGAGGAAGGAAGGAAAGAAGGAGGGAGGGAGGAAGGAAGGAATGAAAGGAGGGAGGGCGGAAAGGAGGGAGGGACGAAGGGTGGAGGGAGGGAGGAAGGAAGGACAGGAGGGAGGGAGGAAGGAAGGGAGGGAGCGAGGGAGGGGAGAGGGAGGGAGGGTGGAATGAAGGCAGGAAGGCAGGAAGGCAGGATGGCAGGAAGGCAGGAAGGCAGGCAGGAAGGAAGGAAGAAAGGAAGGAAGGAAGGAAGGAAGGAAGGAAGGAAGGAAGGAAGGAAGAAAATAAAGACTTGAAATTTAGAGTATAATCAGAATTTTGAAGGTACAGTTGTACTTCTGAATTTCCATTAGTTCAGTTTTTCTAAATAACTGCCTTCCTTCACATCACTGGATTCAGAATGTGAAATTGAGGTGCTAATCTCTCTTTTTTAATGACCACTCTCATCTGGGTTTTGCTTACTTTCACTTACTTCTTGCTCAATTCCTACATGTTAGAAGGAAGATAGGACTTTTAATTTAGTCATTGAGGCAAAGGAATATATTTCCTGTTTTTAATTATAATCACAGTGTCTCTGTATAGTCTGTTAAATGAATGTCAAACCTCTCCCCCTTTATTTTAACCTTCTAGAACATAGCATTTAGCACTGGCTGCTCAGGGTCCTGCAGAGGTGGCCATGGTGGCACCCAGCAGCCCTAGGAACCAGCCTTGTGTCCTGTACAGCTGGACCAAAACCACCAGGAATGACCATGCCCCCAGCACACCTGGGGTGTGCCCTCCCTGCTGCAGTTTAAAAAACAAAACAGGCTACCTATCGGTAGAGGAGTCATCGAGGGTAAATGATCCACCTTTCTCCTATTTTTACTGATTTTTTTTCACATTTCACTTCAATTCTCATTCATTTCTTTTTTTAAATATATTTTATTATATCACCATGAGAAAAACAATTACAAAAATGTTCATGTTTGGGTTTCGCCATACAGTGTTCCAGCACCCATCCCTCCACCAGTGCCCATTTCCCACCACCAATGTCCCCAATTTCCTACTCCCTCCCCTAGCCTGCCTCTATGGCAGGTTCTTTATCTCTTTTCTCTTTCTCTTTCTCTCTTCCTTCTCTTACATATTGTGGATTGTAATACATATACTTAGAGGTTATCATGTGTATCTTTTGCCTGTATTAAATGCTAAGTTCTATGTGGTAATAGCATTTTCGACAATTATTGGCATACTGTTCCCTTATCTGTCTTACATAATCTCTGCTCTTACACATTTGTGGTAATTTCCATCTTTGACAAACCTCCTGATCCACGTTTCACCTGATTTTGGATGTTGGTATCATAACACACACACACACACACACACACACACACACACACGTGTGTGTGTGTGTGTGTGTATACAAATAAATGCAGCCATTTTATATCTGTCTCTCTCCTTCTAGCTAATTTCATTCAACATGATCCTCTCTGTGTCCATCCATTTATAGGCAAATTACATAATGTTATTTTTCCTAACAGCTACATAGTATTCCATTGTGTAGATGTACCAAAGTTTCTTTATCCTGTCATCAATTCTCGGGCACTCTGTTTGATTCCAGATTCTGGCTATCGTGAATAGTGCTGCTCTGAACATATAAGTAGGGATGGTGTTTCCGCTGCTTGTTTTTGGCTTCCCAGGGTATATTCCCAGGAGTGGTATGGCTGGGTCAAATGGGAGTTCAATGTCTAGTCTTTGGAGGAATGTCCGTATAGTTTTCCAAAAAGGCTGTACCAGTTGACATTCCCACCAACAATGGATGAGAGTCCCCTTTTCCCTGCATCCATGCCAGCAGTCGTTGTTCTTGCTCTTTTGGATTTGAGTCAGTCTCTGTGGTGTGATATCTCATTTATTTCTATGTATATGTTTATACAGTTTCAATTACAGCCCCCTTTTTTTTGCATCACTACTGGCCATGCTCAGGGTTCACTTGTGGCAGGGTTAAGGGGATTTTATGCAGAACAGGAACTGCCCCACAGTGACCACCTTACCCTGCACTGTCCCTCCAGCTACCCCATCACTGGTTTTGCTTCAATTAACATGGAAATGCTTTTCCTGAGGTGGCCTTTCTAGATCTTTGGCAAAACCACCATTCTCTCTCTTTAGAATGTCCTCTTTCCAATCCTAGAACCCCAGGACGACTATCTTTTCTTTTAAGAAATTAATTAATTTGGTGTATGTGTATGTGTGGGGAAGGGTGGGAGGAGGCTGGGTGTTGTATACCCACTGGTGCTGAGGGATATTTCTGTCAGTGTTTCAAAATTGTGTCCTGCTAGGAATAGAACCTGGATCTCCTCCAGGCAAAGCAAGTGCTCAGCTCAGTAAAATCTCTCCCCAGTGCCTGACTGTGCTTCCCACAGTGGTCAAAGGAATGTTCCTATGTGGGCTATTTGGTCTGGATGCTGCTCCTGGTGGGCCCTGGGTTTCCCAGCCAGGCTGGGTTGAATTGTGATGGTTATTATAAGGGAGAAAAGGAATTCGAGATCAGAGACGTGATCCTAGATCACAGGGCTGCAAACACCAAGGGCTAAGCAAAGTGGGCGGTGCTAGAACCTGGGAAAGCCGTGTCTCTTGGGGAGAATCATCCAGTTTTAGATGTCCAACCCTTCAAAAAATGAAGTTAACGACTCTGAGGTGCTTTAAGCTCTTCTGCTTGTGGCTACTTGTGACAACAACCCTAAGAACAATGTCCTTTATTGTTTTAAATGATCCCCTGTTATCATAATGGGCCAGAATCTCCCAGACAATGTTCTTTGCTTTCTAAAAGAACTAATATTCCAGGGCCGAGCGATAGCCCAGCGGGTAGGGCGTTTACCTTGCACACGGCTGGCCCATGCCGACCAGGGTTCGATCCCTGGCATCCCATATGGTCCCCTGAGCACTGCCAGGAGTGATTCCTGAGTGCAGAGCCAGGAGTAACCCCTGCGCATCGCCGGGTGTGACCCAAAAAAGAAAAAAAGAACTAATATTCCAAAGTAATGACCCAGGGCATTAGCCAGGTCTGCACTGGAGGGTTGGTCCCTGATTGTGGTATCACCAGGTTCCTAGATGACAGCTTTCAGAATGACCAACACGTGTCAATTGTCACTCTTGTCCCATTCTCTTCAGACAAAGCTTACCATTGTGCACAGCAGTGCTCAGGAATTTCATATTCAAGGACCCTGAGCACAGAAATCCAAATATTAGGATCCCAAATCAAGGGAGCAGAACCTTTGGAAATCTGGATTTGGGGGAGACCTGTGACATAGTCAGACAGTCAATAAAGGGCTCCCATGGCAATGGAATTCCCAGGGAGTAGTAAAACCACCTAGTCCGAAGGCCAGCAGGACTTGAGCACAGGAACTAAGGCCTGATAAGAACTTCACCTGGAACCTAGAGACCCTGAGAAGAATGGACAGCCCCCTCCACCAGAGAAGCTCCACTGGATGCAAAGGACAGGAAAGGAATTGCAAAGAAGGACTATCCAACACTCCCAACTCTACCCTTGGCAACCACCCTAGCAACAACTCTGGTAGAAGCCCCATGTGGAGTGGCTTGTGATAAACCCTTGAACAAAGGAAGGGCATGCAGATGCTGCCCAAACCCACATGCTGCTTGTGCCCACGTGGTCTAGCACATATGGTCCCGGAGCACTGGTGTTGTCCGCATCTCCCCTCTTGAGATGTATACTCTCTCTCCCACTTTCTCTCCTCCTTCCCCTTCCTAAAACCTCCACATAAAATCTGTTTTACTTCACCACTCGTCTCCTCCTGAAATTTTTTTCTTCAGAGAGGCAAAGGCAAGAACCTGCAAGACCTAGGTAAGGCCTAGCCTTTCCAGAGGCGGATCGGGAGAAAGTGGCCATCTCTCTCCTTCCCACCACACATAAGCTACCCGTGGGAGCCACTGACATCACCTGGACCTGATGGAGGCCATAGCTATGTTTCGCTATCTTGTCTCAGTTTGCTGGTGGTAGCAGAAGCCCTGTAGAGAGCAGAGACCTTGTGGTTGCCTTCTGATTAATTAGAGGAAACAATGTCTGACAAATGCTTGCTGCAACTGGGAAGTTTCCACTTTGTCTTTTGAAGTTAGGTCGAATTCTAACAGATGGGAGCACGGCAGAGCCGGTGAGAGCCAGCAGCATAAATCAAGGCGGAGAATGATGATTCATTCCCAACTGTGGCAAGCTGAAGTCGCCTACTAGTCAACTTTTATGGGGGAAAAATTCATGGGACAAATGTTCTGCAAGGTCCTCTACAACTGTGGGCAGAGGCTGGGCTAGATGAACCATAAATTGTGAGGCCAGAGTCCGCCTTGCCTGACGGAGTTTAGCTGCTTTGACACCTGTGTGGGGATACAGTTCATTGGTAATACACTGCATGGCAATTAGGGAAAATGGTAATCAGCTTCCACAAAGGACTGCTATTATTATTTGCACACAAAGAACCATTTTTTCAACACGTATTTTCCTCTTTCCAGTTTCATAGGAACCGTAATTCCTTCTTCCTTTAATTCCTATCCTTCGTTTTCTTTTCTTTTGCTTTCTTGTTTGGGGTGGGTTGCGCCACACCGGGTGAGCTCAGGGCTGACTCCTGGATCTGAGGTCGGTGGATTACTCCTAGTGGGGGCTTTTAGGACCTTAAGGGGCACATGGCAGGCACCACCCCACATACTGTACAATCACTCCAGTCCAGGAGAAAGCAATTCTAAGCAACGCCACCAGAGAAATGTCTTTTGCTGAATCCCTTATTGGTTTCAGTTCTAAACAACTGCTGTGAATTTTTTTTATTGTTGGGTTTTATTATTGTTGTATTTTATTATTATTAATTTTATAGTGGTCCTCCCAAGAGGTGCTGGGAGGTCCAGTGGCCACTTCCAGTGTAGTTCTCCAGCCCCATGGTACTGAGAGGTCACTGGGGGAAACATCCATAGCGTTAGGGGCGTTAGGAGTAGGTATGAGATGCCAGGTGTCAAACTGAAGGCCTATGCTCGGCTGGTGTTCTGCCACTTGAGCCACCGCACAGCACCTTACTGTTGAGTTTTAATGCTATCTATATGTGTTTCAAATAAGAGAACACCTATAGATATAAATACACATAAATGTATGTTCTTAAACATCATATAAATATACATATGCATAAATGTATGTTCTTTATACTTATATCATTTATATTTATAAACATACATATAAATGCATGTTCTTAAACATCACTCCCAGATAGAAGTGAATTTGAAGAATGTCCCATTTTGTAACCACCCTACACACACAAGGGCTTCACTCATTCATTCTCAGAGTACTTTTGCCACCATTCCAAGCAGCTGAAGTTCACTCCAGGTGCAAATTTATGTGCTCAAGCCCTGTGAAATTACACAATTTGTTGTTTAAACAGTGTAATAAAATAAACAGTAGTACCATGATTGTACACACAAAGATCCAGAAACTCAATTACCCCAACCTGTCATTCTATGCAACCAATTGGAGATTTAATTTTGTCCAAAAATTTCTTGACTATTGGCACATCTAAAAGCTGTTAGAATCTATCAAAGCAAGAAAGCTGAGGACCATATTGAAGTTCCTAGGATTCAAGAGGATTTTTAAACTTTTCTGTCCAATTTACAGAAGTCCTTTTCTATTTACATTTATGTGGCTTTGTGTGCAAAACCTTAACAAAGTGCATGTGTTTGCTTCCAAGCACAGACATGGCAAACCATCATGAACAGGCAGAACAGGCCCCTTCATGAACAGGCAGAAAGATCAGCTTTAGAGTGAAATTAGTCAAAGGGAAAAGGTCAGATATAGAATGACTGCATTCAGCTATGGGATATAAATATATATCAGTGTTCTATTAATTGTTGGAAATGGCAATGCCAGACTAGAATTGTGCATTGAATGTATGCAAAGGGATTTACATGATAATCCCTAAATGTATGTAGAGCAAGCCACAATGTATAAGAGAAGGGAGACACAAAAGAGAGAGAGAGAGAGAGAGAGAGAGAGAGAGAGAGAGAGAGATAGAAGAGGAAAAGTGTCAGCTATAGGGGCAGGCTGGGGGAGAGGGGAGGGAATCTGAGGACATTGTTGGTGGGAAATATGCACTGGTGGAGGGATGGGTGTTGGGACACTGTATGACTGAAACCTAATCATGAATATCTTTGTAATTGTATATCTCACAAAGAGGGGGAGGAACTGGGGTTATTGGTGGTGGGAAATGGGCACTGATGGGGAATGGGTGCTGGAACACTGTATAACCGAAACCCAAACATGAACATCTTTGTAATTGTATATCTCACGGTCATATAATAAAATATTTTTTTAAAAAAAGAAAGATCAGCTTTAACAGACATATTTAAAGTTTCTCATAGAGGGGCCGGAGCGATAGCCCAGTGGGTAGGGCGTCTGCCTTGCACGCCGGCCGCCCGTGCTGGCCAGGGTTCGATCCCCAGCATCCCATATGGTCCCCCGAGCACCGCAAGGAGTAATTCCTGAGTGCAGAGCCAGGAGAAACCCCTGAGCATCACCGGGTGTGACCCCAAAAAAAAATAAAGTTTCTCATAGAGAAATGGTATAACTCCAATCAAAAGGGTCAAATCATTTCATTTTTCTTTGCAATATTAGTTACTTTAATGTTTGTTAACCATGTGATCTGGGGTCAGGGTGTTGGATCAAAGGGCTGGAGCACATGCTTTGCTTGCAGGAGACCAGTGTTGAATCTCTGGTACTGCTTATGATCACCCAAACACCATGGAAAGTCATCTAAGCAGGCAGGGTGTGGTCTTACATGCAAACACATAAACAAACAAACAAACAAAAGCAATGTTTTTCTGG
Source organism: Cryptotis parvus (assembly GCA_021461705.1). Taxonomy (NCBI): domain Eukaryota; kingdom Metazoa; phylum Chordata; class Mammalia; order Eulipotyphla; family Soricidae; genus Cryptotis; species Cryptotis parvus. The sequence continues at coordinate 15,990 of JAJIBD010009712.1, forward strand.
TTTGGAAATACATGGGGGGAGAGTCAAGTAAAATCCCACTTTTATGGTTAGATACTTTTTTATTTCATTATATAGGTACTACTGAAAATTATTTTGTCTATGAAGGATGTGACAGAAAATGATCTAAGATTGTTATTTGTCATGTAGGAATGAGTCGTGCCGAAAGGTCTGGTGCCTGAGGGACTATTGACCAGCAGGAAAAGCAGCATTATAGGAAGGAAAGGACAATGGTCACTTATTCCCAGAAGCCCCTCTCTGGTGAGCTATTGCCAGCCTGAGTGAACATCTGTCCCTATTGTGATATGATGAGCAAGGAAAGGACCCCTTTCTGCCACGTGACTGGACCTCCATGACACCTCTTTGCTTTAAATCTATGCTTAGCAACCTAAGGCATACCATTCCAGTGTCTTTCATTCTGTCCACAAATGTTGTATGCTAATAGTCTTCTGATAGAGAACCAGCTACAAACAGACTAAGCTTCACCCTCCCAGAACTTATATTCCACCAGGAGACAGGCATGGTATAAAATATAAATAAGAAATGATGGACTTGGTTAAATGGCAGAGGTGCCACATAGGAAAATCAAGCAGGAAGGTGGAGAGGGAGACGGGTTAAGTATGTACATGGTTTCAGCACTTCAGCCAGGTCATTTACTGTTATTTATTAGGCAGTAGGGACCCTGAGGGGGTGGTGTCAGGCTTAAAGCATCTGCTCTACAAGCATGAGGCTGTGAATTTTATTCTGTGTTGTCCATGTGCAGATCCTACAACTTTGCTTTCAGGGACTCCTGAGGCAAAGAGTGTGTAATCTCCAACATGGCAAGTGTATGCAAGCACTGTAGTTTAAGAAGAAAACGAGGGGCTGGCGCCATAGTACAGTGGGTAGGGAATTTGCCTTGCATGCGGCTCACCCAGGTTCGATCTCTGGCATCCCATATAGTCCCCTGAGCATCTAAGTGTAGAGCCAGGAGTAACCCCTGAGCATAGCCAGGTGTGACCCAAAAAGAGAAAAAGAAGTGTGCAACCCTGGTGAACACAACTGAAAATGAGTGAGCACTCAGGTGATGCCTGGTGAGCCTGTGTGTTAGCACCACAACAAACACTGGTGACTGCAATGCCTGCAAATCCTGCAGTGACAAAGAGAGACATCAGAATCACGTTGGAAACATCAAAGCCAAGGAGGAACAAGCCCCTGAAAAGGTAAATAAGATACTACGTCATTTAAACTGTCTGGGGGGTTATAGTTTATTATTATTGTTGTTCAGTTTGGGTTTAATTGTCTTGAGGTCAGAGAGCACAGCAAAAGGATTTTCACTGTATCACTGTATCACTGTCTTCCCGTTCATCATCAATTTGCTCGAGAGGGCACCAGTAACATCTTCATATGACCTGTCTCATGCAAGTAGAGCCTAAGGGCACCTGCTTGGCCCAGGAACATAAAGAGCCTAAAACCATTCCATCAGGTCGTGGGAATGAGATCTATAATTGTTACTGGTATTTGGCATATCAAATACGACACGGGTAGCTTGCCAGGCTCTTCCATGCGGGTAGAAAAATAAATAAGAAGCGGCTGGGGGCGCTGGAACTCGGCTTCGCGCCCGGGCCCAGCTGACTATGGAGCCCCGAGGAGGGCAGATGGGTTTTGGGAGTGGGCCCATCGCCTCTGGGGGGTCCCGGAAGCAGCCGGATGAGACTCGCCCATCACACTAGCCACCATTTTCGCTATCCGGACGCTGGGAAACTGCCTCACGACCAGATGAACAGAGCAAAACCAGTTCGAGCCCAGGTCACGCTGCTGCTTGCGCCACGTGGTCCACTAAAATAGTGAAACAGTAATGTCTTTTAATGCACTGCATTCCACGAAGAGCAGAAAAGTTTGGTGGGAAGGAGATATAAAAGAGGAAAGAAATGACATACAGAACCCGCCAAGTAGTTGAGGTGCGGGAGGGGGAAGGGAGGTGGGGACGTTGGTGATGGGAGATGGGTTTGGGTGGAGGGATGGGTGTTGGAACACTGTAGAACCAAAACTCTACATGAGCATCTTTCAATTGTATGTCTAAAATGGTGTAATAATATATTTTTTGGGGGAATAATAAAATTAAATTAAAAAAAAATAAATAACAAGCAGTAAAATAAATAACAAGCAGTAGTGGTGGCAGAAGCAGCTGTGACAAAAGGATTTTAATCTCTTAAAATTTATTTAGGAATTTCTTTGAGGACGCATATGGTCGTTTTGTTGTCTGTTCTCTTTTCTGTGTTCTGTTCCAGGGAACTTGAACTGAGGTGGAAGACCAATGGTGGTTTTTCAGCCTTTCTACATCTGTGAACTGGCACAGTGTATTTCTCGGTGGTTGGGGAACACTTCCTTAAAGAATGCCTGTTGTCTCATTGTTGTGAGTATTATACTATTCAACATGATCAATACATTCCCTATCATGTGATACTGACTCGTTTGGTTTAACATAGAATGTGATTATTAAACTATTTAACATGGTCTACATACTGCCCGTAGTGTGATGATGACTTATTTGATTTCATGTAGAATGTGATTCACATCGTCTAGGTGCCCACTTGCTGCTTCATCTGTGTGTTCCATCAGTTACTGGAGCAGGTGGTTTATAAAGCTTCCATGTAAACTTTGGCCATCATTTGTTTTATGTTTTGATGTACATGTAGATTACGATTATTTTCCTTCTGGATGCAGTCCCCCATTTATCATTATGAAAGAACCACTTTTTCTCAGTTGTGAAATCTACTTTATCTGATGTTAAAAAAGGACCTACCTGCACGCTTATGATTAGTGCAGACAAGGCATTGTTCCAAACTTTTACTATCAACCTATTTTATGTTTAACTTGTATCTTTTATAATTATCAATGATAAGACATTGCTTTATAAAATCTTTATTTTTATTTATCTTTGTACAATATTGTTAATTGTGAAAAGCCCCAGCCCTTTCTCAGCACTGCTATTTTTATCTAGTTTGACTCTTTCTTATTTTCATTGGAACATTTAGTCAATTTACATTTCATTTGACTGCTAATGTAATCTTCTTCTCCCCTAATTATTCCATTTGTCCTTTTTTTAATAGTCTTCTTTTGGATTGACCAAGCAGTTTCTAGTATTACATTTTATGTCTTCTGTTGGCTTTTTAGTTATAGCACTTTGAATTATTTTTAGTGGTGATGGTTGCATTGAGGACTATAAAACACAAACTTTGCAAATTGAACTTAACCAAAGTCCTGCAAAATATAGCTTATTGGAGAATATTAGAAGACTTTTCAAGAACTATAATGTAACGTATTCTCCTAATTTCTGCAGCCTATTCCATAGACTTATCTTTTTGCTGGTCATAAATCACATTATACCTTACAGTTTTTTAAAATAAAAATTTAATGCCTTGACTATAATTTAACATAGGCTTGTGATCCGTCTCAGTGGGTAGAATGTTTGCCTTGGATATGTTACAATCCGGGTTTGATTCCCTGCCACTGAAAAAGCTTCAAACTCAAACAAATCAAAACATTTTAATGTATAAAAATAATTTAGTGTTTTTACTTAACTATTGACCTTTTTTGATCTTATTCATTCCTATTGATATTTTATTTAGGGTCATTTTTCTTCACCTTGTAAATTTTATTTACTATTTCTTTTAGTGCAAGAGATCAACCCTCATATTTTGTTTGAAATTTGTTTGCTTTGCCTACAGTCTTGAGTAATATTTTTACAGAGTATAGAAATCCAGATTGATATTTTTTCTTTCAACAAAAAAGAAAGGTTGTTTCATTGTCTTCGATTTTCACTGTCAAATGTAGTAAAATGCAGAGTACATTTTATATGGTTGTTATAAAATTATTCTCCCTATGTAGTACAGAAACAAAGGACCTGCCATGCACATGCCTAGTCTTGTTTAACCATGGCGTCGCCTATGGTTCCCTGAGCACTGCTAGGAATGATACCTGAGCCAGGGGTTAGCCCTGTGCACTATCCATGTGACCCTCTGAATATATTTTTATGAACATATTTTTCTCTCTTGTAATTTTAATCTCTATTATGGTTTTCAATTATGGTTTTCAGCACTTTGTCTATGATACAATACATAATGTGCTTCTTGAACTTTTGTCTTTATGGCTTGGGTTGAAATTCTTCAATATGTAGATTGTTATTTTCCTTCACTTTTGAGGCAGTCTCTGACATTAAAGCTTCTTGCTTCTGTCCCATATTTCTTTCCTTCTTCTCTTTTTCTGGATTCTGGTTGTTGTGTTAGACTTCTATTGTTCTACATATAATTAATGCTTTGCTCTTTTTTCATATTTCCCCATTCTACTGTAAACTGAATAGTTTTTACTGATCATTCGATACCTTTATCTTTCTGTTGTTTTTTTTTTTTTTTGCCACATCCTGTGTGCTGGGTGATTATTCCTGTGGGAATCCTTAGGGTCATTCATGGTAGTGACCTTGGGACCATGAACTACTGGGGATCAAACCCTGGCCTCCAGTACGTAAATCATGCACTCAGCCAGTTAAACTATCTCTCCTGCCTCATTAATCTTTTTAAAACTGGTCTGAAAACCACAGTGATTTTCAGAAACCCCCAGGTTGCTGTATAGCAGAATTGACTCTATTTATAAAGAGACTGGCATGGAGGATTTTGTTGATAGACAAAGTTCCAAAGAATAGAGTGGAAGGGGCTTGGGGTAAGGGCGTAGAGAGGAGGACATGCCATAGAGTCGGTAGGGTGTAGAATATAAAGTGTGATTGGGGAGTTTGTTGCTGCTTCACAAGCAGCTCTTATATAAGTGACAAAGGATAAAATGGGCTTAATCCTGTGATCTTAATGGTAGTGGACAGGTTGGGAGTGTGGCTGTTAGGATTGGGGTGGGTGACATTCCGGGTCCTTCCCTCGTTATTTCTGTCACAAGAAGCACTGGAATTGAAGAAAGTAGGAGAATCTTTATATGAAGGGCTCAAAAAAGTTAATCCTCAAGTTTGAATCACTTCCAGATAAAAATGAAATAATACATATTGCTGTGTCTGTTTGGATTAGAACTGGGGATTTAAAAGTAGGAAAAGTCTAGAGCTGAAAAAATAGGATAGCATGGTTGAATGTACGGCAGTGCTGGGGAGAGAAGGAAGCAAAACAAGGAGGTTGGAGACTCACATAAATAAACACAATTTCACGGCGAGTGCAGTTTTGCTTTGGTTTATTTTCAGTGTTTGAGAAATTGTGACGGGGACTTGGTATTATTTCTGTCAAACTGTCAGGTACTTTATGAAATGGTTCGAGAAGGGAAGATAAGTCTGGCTGGAAAACATCCTTGTTTTGTTTGAAAAAAAGTAAAGTTAATGTTCTTTTCACCAAAAAAGGGGGGGAAGGGGATAGTGCTAAAAAGTAAAGAAAAGGATAAAGATTCCTCTCTACCAAGGGCTAAAACCACCTTTATTTTTTAAAGCTATTTTCCCCTTTGGCTGTTTGCAGCCTTTCCATTTTTAATGCGAGTGGCACACATACTCAAATAAAGATAGCACATACTAATTATTTTTATAAAAGTTCATTTCTGGTTTTAAAAGCATAAATCTCGAAGAAGTCAGGAAAAACAGGACAGTGCAGGAGAAAGTTGGAATTTATCACTCCCATCTTTATGTGCCTGCTGGAAGTTTCTTTTATTGGCTCTCCTGCTATCCTGTGTCTGGTTGCTTTAAAGTACGGCTGCCAGAGAATTTATAGATTCTCCGTTGGGGGTTCTCAAACTTTGAAGGAGCGTCTGCATCTGAGAACTCCTGTGAGTCATGAAAATGCCGATTCTCAGCCCTAATCCTGCACCCCTTGAACCACTCCAGAGGGTGAGCCCAAGCACTTAACATTTCACAATGTCTTTAGCTGGTCCTTACCGTATCACTTGTATCGTTTGTATCTCTTGTTTTCCCATTGTTCATTAATTTGCTTGAGCGGGCGCCAGTAACGTCTCCATTGGTGCCTGTAGCGTGCTAGTATATTCCAAGAGCCTCTGCTCACTCCAGGAACACGAAGAGCCTCAAACCATTTGTTCAGGTCATGGGAATGAGGTCTATTATTGTTACTGTTTTGGCATATCAAATACTACATATCAAATACTACATTTTACATGGGTAAAATCTGCCGTGCGGGTGCTCTTAGTTCTTGCACTTACAAGAACTGAGAGCACTTACAAGAATATAGTGAGTTAACAACAAATGTGAATATATCAGGATGATTCAGGTGAGGGGTTGAAGGCATGAAGTAGGTACCAACAAATTATGTCTTAAAATGTTTGGTGTTTGGGTCACAGTCAGTGCTTCCTCCAGGCTGTGCACCCAGCGATCACTCCTGGCAGGGCTGGGGGACTACGTTGTACTGAGGATCAAAACTGCGAGCAAGGCTAGCACCTTCTCCTATGTATCCAGACTCCCCAATTCATCCATTTTAATTATTGGTTGGGGGCTGTATATATCTAACTGAACTTAGGGCTTCCTCCTGGCTCTGTGCTCCCTCAGGGATCACTGCTGACTGGTTCAGAAGTACCAGAATAGACACTTCTGCCTTCATAAAGCATTTGTGCAGTATTCATTTACACGGCTCGGGGGGAAAGTCAGATACAAACCAACCAGAGCCTCCCAGATCCAGCGTCTCTGAGAGCCTTCTCATTGGTTAGTCTGAAGCAACCTCTTGTCTACAGCCATACCACCCTGAACGGGCCCGATCTTGTCTGATCTGGGTTCTTACTATACACTCTAAAAATGCCATCCAGAAGGAAAAAGTATAAAGAGGAGCAAGGTATAGGCATTCTAGTTTATTGACCTTTTCTAATGCAAGTACCGGAACCACTTGAGGTTCTATTTAGAAGCGATCAGGTGTTTACATATGTGTGGAGTCCATATTTTCACCAAGTATAAACTGAATTCCTTAAAGATTTTATTCCATAACTGGGTACTTTTAAGTTATATAATGCCATTCCAGCCCTCTCTTTGTCTCCACCTCAGTGCTAGGAGCCTGAGTTAGTGTCTCCTCTGTCCCCGAAAGCACATTCCAGACCCTACGTGATGTGACACAGAGGATGATCTCAGAGACGAAGGCAGTTCAATGTTCACTAAACACAGAAGCAGCCAACATCTGCCTTCCAGATTGAAGATGGTGGGTTTAGGGTAGGGGTTTGGCAGCACCAGGCGCAGAACTATCCAGATGGATGCGGCTCCCTGAATTCACCTCAGCCATGGGATCAAGTGATTTGCTAACACAATTTCCCAACTGGCTACTAAAATGGGGGAGTTATGATTAAAAAATTTTATGAATAAAATTAGAAGACATTTCAAGCACCATTTCGATCCAAATGACTTCACCTGATTGTGATTCAAAGTGCCTTTGTGGATCCAAGTAGTAGGGATGAACAACACTCAGAGGAAAAGTCAGAGCCAGAACAGCCCCTGGCCCAGTTGCTTCCCAAATGGAGCAACACCCTGGAGAGAAACCAGAAAATGCGCTCAGGTCTTAAACTTGGAGCTGCTTTCAAGGGGAGCCGTGAACAGAGAGATTTCCATCTGGGTAGTGCTGACTCAGTGGTGCTATGGAGGCTAGATTTGAAATGCTGCCTACACAAGTTAAGGCCTGGGAAACCTGAAATTAATGAAAGGTCAACAGGGGGTATCAGCTCTAGGATAACGCCCAAGATTTTAATGCACGAGTGAATTGTTAGCCTGCTACATTTGCATTGTCTCTGCTAAACCGATTTGCCCAGGGAATTATTTTCCCTAGAGCATCTTCACAGTTTAATTATTTTATTGGATAACATCTTTCTTTCTTTCTTTCTTTCTTTCTTTCTTTCTTTCTTTCTTTCTTTCTTTCTTTCTTTCTTTCTTTCTTTCTTTCTTTCTTTCTTTCTTTCTTTCTTTCTTTCTTTCTTTCTTTCTTTCTTTCTTTCTTTCTTTCTTTCTTTCTTTCTTTCTTTCTTTCTTTCTTTCTTTCTTTCTTTCTTTCTTTCTTTCTTTCTTTCTTTCTTTCTTTCTTTCTTTCTTTCTTTCTTTCTTTCTTTCTTTCTTTCTTTCTTTCTTCCTTCCTTCCTTCCTTCCTTCCTTCCTTCCTTCCTTCCTCCCTCCCTTCCTTCCTTCCTTCCTTCCTTCCTTCCTCCCTCCCTCCCTCCTCCCTCCCCTCCCTCCCTCCCTCCCACCCCTCCCTCCCTCCCTCCCACCGTCCGTCCCTCCCTCCTTTCCTTCCTTCCTTCCTTCCTTCCTTCCTTCCTTCCTTCCTTCCTTCCTTCCTTCCTTCCTTCCTTCCTTCCTTCCTTCCTTCCTTCCTTCCTTCCTTCCTTCCTTCCTTCCTTCCTTCCTTCCTTCCTTCCTTCCTTCCTTCCTTCCTTCCTTCCTTGCTTTCTTGCTTCCTTGCTTTTCTTTCTTGCTTCCTTGCTTTCTTGCTTCCTTGCTTTCTTGCTTCCTTGCTTTCTTGCTTTCTTGCTTCCTTGCTTTCTTGCTTTCTTGCTTTCTGTGCCTTAGAATTGGCATGTATATAAAATTTTATTTTTTTTTAATTTTTATACCACCGTGAGACATACAATTACAAAGGTGTTCATAATTGGTTCTTGATAATACAGTATTCTAGCACCCATCCCTCCACCACCAATGTACCCCATCCCCTTCCATCTACCCCCAGACTGCCTCAATAGCAGGTAGCCCCGCTTTCCTCTCTTTCTCTCTCTGTCTCTCTCTGTCTCTGCATCTCTCTCCCTCTTCTTTTACACATTGTGGCTAGCCCTGCAGATATTTAAGTTTATCACTTAAGTCTCTTTATGTATTTTCCATGGTGAGTTTTAGTCTGAGAGTCTCTGGTTCAGCATACCTGGGCCGGATTGGAAAAACAAAAACTGCTGCAGGGTGGGTGTCGATGATCCGGGCTGTGATAGTCTGGTCTGCTGGGTGGAGTTGTGACGAGAGGGAAGTCCAGATGTGGAAAATGGCAGCCCCCATAGAGTAGGGGGAGGTCGTCTGGCTTGTTGTGAGGCTCTGCTGGGGTGGCAGGCCAGGGCTAGAACCTGCCATGCCTCCTGGGCACCTCATGAGCGGCTGGGCAGAGGGAGAGCAAGTAGCAGCTCTGCCCCATGTTTTTCAATCCGGCCCAGGTATGCTGAACCAGAGAGTCTCAGACATGGGCCAGAGCTGCTACTTGTTCTCCCTGTGCCCAGCCACTCATGAGGTGCCCGGGAGGCATGGTGGGTTCTAGCCCTGGCCTGCCACCCCAGCAGAGCCTCACAACAAGCCAGATGACCCTCCCCATGACTCCATTTTGCCACCATCCGACTTCCCTCTCCTCACAACTCCACCCAGCAGACCAGACTATCACAGCCTGGCTCACGTGGCCGCTAGCGGCCGCATGGTTCATCCATAAATGCTTTATTTAAAGGTGACTACAAAGGTATGCCACCTGCACGGCAAGCCTGGCAAGCTGCTCGTGTCGTATTTGATATGCCAAATACCAGTAACATTTATATTAGGTCATTCCCATGACTTAATATAATGGTTTGAGGCTCTTTATGTTCCTGGAGCAAGCGGATGCCTTTGGGCTCTACTAGCATGAGACAGGACATATGGAGATATTACTGGTACCCGCTCTAGCAAATAGATGATGAATGGGAAGATAGTGATAGTGAGTTTTAGTCTGCCATTACCATGTCCCATACTTAGTAAAAAACTGGATCTATTTAGATTCTATTAATGAATGCAGTTATTCTATATCTGTCCTTTTCCTTTTGACTAATTTCACTCAGTATATAGTCTCCATGTCCATCCATTTGCAGGTAAATTTCATAATTTCGTCTTTTCTGACAGCTGCATAGTATTCCATAGTATAGATGTACCACAGTTTCTTTAGCCAGTCCTCTGTTAATCCACAAAATCCACTGGGAAAATTTTTATGACACCAACTTTTCAATATAGGTTAATACTAGGATGACCGTGTAATTTATTTTCCAAAGCAGGAGTCTTTGTTTTTGCTTTTTTTTTTTTTGTTTGTTTTGGGACAATATCTGTCTGGGATTAGGATTAACTTCTGTCTCTGCTCTCAGGGATCAGGGATCAGTCCTGGCAGGGCTCAGGAGACCTTATGCAGTGAAGGAAATTGAACTTAGATTGGCCACATCAAGGCAAGCACCTTATTTGCTGTGCTACCTCCCGGCCCCTAAAACAGGCATTTTCAAGTGCATGCAGGGAAAGATTTATACCTATTTATAACTTAACAATAAGTGTAAACTGAAATTGCCCTGGCAGGTTCCCAAATAAGGTTAGGTATATGAAGGATTTATTAGGGAGACCTATGAAAAATGAAGGGGAAGGGATTCAGAGGAGTTAGTGAATGGGCTCAGGGTGATCTGCATGTGTGAGACCTGTGAAAGGAGAGAAGGAAGGAAGGAAGGGAGAAGGAAAGGAAGAATGAAAAACAACGGGCTGGAGCGATAGTCCAGTGGGTAGAGCATTTGCCTTGCATGCGGCTGACCTGTGCCGGCCTGGGTTCAATCCCCAGAATCCCATATGGTCCCTCAAGCACCATCAGGAGTAATTCCTGGAGTGCAGAGCCAGGAGAAACCCCTGAGCATTGCCGGGTATGACCCAAAAGGCAAAAAAAAAAAAGACAAAAGAAGGAAGGAAGGAAGGAAGGAAGGAAGGAAGGAAGGAAGGAAGGAAGGAAGGAAGGAAGGAAGGAAGGAAGGAAGGAAGGAAGGGAAGGAAGAAGAAAGAAAGGAAGGAAGGTAGGAAGGTAAGAAGAAAGGAAAGAAAGGAGGGACGGAGGGCAGAAGAAAAGGAAGGAAGGTAAGAAGGAAGAAAAGAGAGGCCTTAGGGTGATCAGCCATCATGCAAGAGACTCAGACGCATGGGGGAGAGCTGCCATCCCACTCACCCCTAGCTCAGCTGACCATGAGGCTCCCAGGAGGCAAGATGGGTTTTGGGTGTTGGCCCATCACCTCTGTAGGGCCTTGGAAGCAGCCGGATGAGACTCACTCACCATAATAGCCTTTTTCGTGATCCAGACTCCACAGCTCATCAGAACCCACCCAAGAAAGAGGCTGATTTCAAGACCAGCTTGGCAGAGCAGCTTAGTTCAAGCCCAGGTAGGTGGCTATTGGAGGCAAAAGTCACTGGGCATTCATGGAGATGAAGCTGGGGTCCTCTCTGACCCATCCCAGAGGCCTGGTGGCCCTGCCCACGAACTGCCTCAGGGCTATCGACTACCATGCAGAGACTCAGACGCATGGGGAGAGCTGCCATCCTGCTCTCCCAGAGTCGCACTGCAGCTTGCAGTCATGCAGTACATCAAACTAGTGGAATCAATCATGTTCTAGAATATATTACAATCCACAATGTGTAAGAAATGGAAACAAGAAGGAGAGAGAGGAGAGCGAGAGAGAGAGAGAGAGAGCGAGAGAGAGAGAAAGAGGAGATAAAGAAACTGCCATAGGGGCAGGCTGGGGGAAGGGGAAGGGAAGTGGGGACATTGGTGATGGGAAATGGACATGGGTGGAGGGATGGGTGTTGGAACACTGTAGAACCAAAACTCAAACATGAACATCTTGTAATTTTATATCTAATGGTGGTATAATAAAATATTTTTAGAAAAAAAGAAGGAAAAAAAGAAAGGAGGAAGAAAAGGAAGGAGGGAAGGACAGTGAAAGGAAGGAGGAAGGAAATGAGGGGAGGCATTTTCCTTGCATGCAGCCTTCCCAGGTTCAATCCCCAGCATCCAATATGGTCCCCTGAGCACTGCTGGGGACCTGAGTGCAGAGACAGGAGCAACACCTGAACATCTCCGCGTGTGACCCAAAAAAGCAAAAGAAAATTCTTCATTCAAAAATTGTTTTGTTGGGGGCTAGAGCCATAGCCCAGTGGGTAGGGGCGTTTGCCTTTGCACGCCGCTGGCCCATGCCGGCCTAGGTTCGATCCCCGGCATCCCATATTGTCCCCCTAGCACCACCAGGAGTAATTCCTAAGTGCAGAGCCAGAAGTAACCCCTGAGCATTGCCGGGTGTGACCCAAAAAAGCAAAAAAAAAAATTTGTTGTCTTTAAATTATAGTTTCAGACCATAGGTTGCAGAGCATAAGTTATTATTGAATATGTATAAGATTTTTAAGCTCAAATCTCAATGTTGTACTGTGGAGTGTTTCATAGGTTTCATTCCTTAGTCTTAACAGAATATTCTAGAAACAATGAGAATGAACCAAGCAAGTTAAGAAGTAAAGCAGTCTCATTATTTCTTTATCCCATTCAATTATAACTTGTACTTAAATCTCTTCTCTAAGGGAGCATTTCTATCTAATGAAGTCATTTACCATCACATGAAAATAGACAAAAATTACCCTTAAAGAAGTACTAGAAGTAAAGAAGTATTAGCTGTTGATAGTTTCACTGTGGGAATATCAGAAAATCACAAGCAATTTAACAGGCTAATATTTAAACATTAATACCTTAATAATAGTGTGCACATAAACATGTAAGTTTATATTTCAAGAAATTTATCTTTTACAGTGAATATATGACAATGAAACCAAACTGGTCTATAAAACAGGGAAGGGAAGCTGCAGAAGGCAAGGGCCTAGGGCCTGTCTCCCACTAAGAAAAAGAAACAAAACAATGAGCCATAGGCCAAACTAGACAAAAATCCCATCAATCACAGCCTACCAAAGTTTCCACCAATCGAAACTGCTTTATCAGAACTCATTTGCATAAGAGGACCCGAGAGGGAACTAGCAGGGCTGCTTGTATATTGAAGTGCTCCCCTCTGTGCTTCCTGGGTATGTTCTGGTTTCCTGGGTTGCTGCCCTGATGCTTCAGTTTTCCTTTGCTGTAGCTTGACCAGAGCTCTGTTTCTGAATCTACATTTAGATGCAAAAAATTAGGGCATGAGCGTGTCAAACCAAGTTTGTTCTTTCATTTAATAAGGACTTTTAAAAATTAAAGTTGCCTAATATATAATTTATTACATCGCTTTGAAGACTTCTGTCAGGAAAATAATTCGTTTGTATGATGTTTATAAATAGGCTTCTCAGTTATTATACTTTATTCCATTTATGAAAAACATTTATGTTCTCACAAAGCACAATTTTTATTATCTGCATGGTGTCTGGGGAATGAGGCTGCATTAATTAGCCTGTCACTTGGCTGCCTCTAGCATGCGGTGACATGCAGACGGAGAAGACCTGGCTTCAGGCTAGCAAAGATTCTGGCATGTTCCATTGGAAGCTGTCTCATCTGTCGGGGGATTCTCCTCAATTCTGAGATGAGGTTGTGCCCACTTTGCTCCTTACTTGGCAGAGATCGTGTCCTCTGTCTGTGGATTCCACTGTAAGCCTTGATACTTGTTTTCTGTTATTTCCCTTTCCTCCAAGAAATTAATTTCCTGGGCTAGAATGGGAAGCACTTCCCGCTGCCCAGTGCTCTCAGTGCTTGCTCCTGTGGCTCTCAGGAGCCCCTCACGTACACACACTTACATGAAGGGTTGAGCTTTCCAGAGAGTACAAAGGGAGGAGAACAGCAGTGTGCTTGCTCCAGCTCCTGCCACTCTCGCCCTTCAGAATCTATCACCCTCTTTCCATGGATTTTCTCCCTCCCTCGGTGTTTCTTGTCCCTCCTAATAAACCGATGTCACTCAAACGTCCTCTGTGGAGCCTAAAGATACCTTAGATCCTTTTGCAGTCCATTTTGCTTTCCCTCCAGGCTGCCATGAGACACCTGGGCCAGCCATTGTGCCTTTGTTGTAGTACTCTGCTCGCTGGTATCCCACCTCAGGGCTTGTGTTTATAGAAATGTCTAGGAAAGGGGATAGAGAGGAAGTATAGGGGTTAGGCCTTTCATGCGGCTGACCCAGGTTGATCCCCAGCACTGCATTTGATCCCTTGAGCACTGCCAGGAGCAATCTGAGCACAAATCCTGGAGTACACCATGAACTCCTCCAGGTATGGTACCAATTGAGCTGCCCCCCCCACACACACACACCCCTGAAAAGGCATGCAGTAAAGTGGCTGGTTTGTCTGACTCTTGCCTCTACATGTCAGAACCAGCAAGCATTTATGGTTGCTTGGTGTCTCTCCGCTTTGTTGACCACCCTCTGGAAGACCCTATCTTGTATGGATATTGTCAGCACATCTGGTTTACTCACCACTAAAGGCACTGATGTTGCTAAACTATCTCTTTGTTGTCACCGGGGCTAGAGAATCTTTGTGTTATTCAGAAACTATCTTCAAACAGCAAGACCTTTGCAGACAGCGTCCTCTGGTCCTCTGGGCTCAGTAGGGTTGCACTTTTCTGCTGAGTGTTGAAAGCAGGAATTCCAGTGGCTGTGTTATTCAGCCTCCTGTTGACCAAGAGCATTCAATATTTCTTTATTCCTCTGGTCCCTTAACTATGACTGGATATCCCAGAACAGGCTAATCTCTCTTTCTCCATCTGGTTTCGCATCATGTTTATGGTCAAGCTCAGGCTTCCATGCATGCACACTGGCTCCAAAGAAGGTGAAAGTGGAAGCTATGGAGCCTTTTAAAACTTCAATTCAGGTTCCAGTTCTGCACTTTCCTTGACTTTGTCTTGGTGGAGTGACCAGTGGGCCAGTCTACAGAGAGAGGAAAAGCTTTCGCCTTCTTGCCAGTGGAGTGGCATATAGGGTTAGGGATGGGAGGACTTATTGACTTCCTCTGTGTAAAATCTTCAACACCCAATCACTTTTACTGATAGCCAGTATCTTGTTTCTCCTCTAACCCAACCACTTAACTTACATTGACCAAATATTTTCTTCCCGCTTCACCAACGAATGCCACAATAGACTCTTTCCCCACATATTCCACAGGCAAGGAGGGCCAGTGGGTGTTGACTTATCTCTGTGTAAGGGTGTGGGTGAAGCTTTGCTAGCTTCAGTAGCACCTTCTGTGCTCATTCAAGATCTAATGAATAATTTTAATACGAGGAGTGACAAACATCTCTGAGGAATGCCCAGTCCCTGGGAATACTTGGACACCAAACTCCCCTTTCCTACCCTCTTATTTATCCAGGGATTCTTGTCATAAAATATGGCTTCTGGTCATTTTTCCTTTGGAAGTGAGGATCATCTACTTGCAAAATTTGTTTTCCTTTTCTAGAACTTTAATGAATGCAAAATCTAAGAAAGTTAAGCTTTGCTTTGGGAGCTACCACTTGAAGCAGCCTTTTGGCCTTGTCCTGGGGGAGATCCATCAAACATTTCTGTCTCATTATCTTTCAGAGTTTCTCCCAATGGAGAAGAACTAAGGACCTGAACAGTAGGGACACCCACACCCCTCCCCACTTATACCCCATCTCCTCAGAGACTAGTTAGTTGAATTGCAAACAAGGTGGAGATCAATCCTGGGGTGAAAAGTGATTTTCTCCTTTTTAAAAAAAAATCCTCCTTTTTTGGGTACAATTAAAAGAACTACATTAGAGCCAAGAGAATTTTTGGACAGTGTTTTAGGAATTAATTAAAAAGACACATTTTTTATATCTTTGGTATGAAATGAATGAAATTATTTACTGTTTGCCCTTTTCTCAGCAGGGAAATCATTACTCAGATGACTGAAAACTGTGTCCTTTCACCTCATTTTACAGATATTTTGAAATCTCGTTCTGCTTCTCCAAGGAGGAGTCATGGAGCAAAGGGATTTGCATATTTAATTTGTCATGTTGTAACTCTGAAACAGAACTAGGTACCCCCCACCCCCCATTCTAGTGACTTGGTTAACCAAAAACAAAACTGTTCTCACTGACAGGATGAGCAGGCATTGGAAAAAGCACATGGAAAATCCAACTATAGCTTCCACAGGAGCTGGCAGCAGAGTCTGAAAAGGTAATAGTAGGGGAGAGGTGTTGCAGGACTCCTAAAAGCCTCTGCATCTGCCCTGGATTGCTGCTGCAGATCACTTCATAGATAGGGGGTAGTCTGAATATGGCAGTCTTATCTGACCATGTATTCTGTACTAGCTGGTATAAATATTCTCTCATGCTACTACAATCATTGTGGGACCAACTAGATATTACCAGCATATTTGCCTGGCCACGTTGGATCTCTAAGTAATTAGACCAGAGAGAAATGCTGTTTGCCTCCAAGCAAGCAAGCATGGCTCCCTGATAACTCAAAGGCAACTAAATTACAAAACTACCGTGAAGTAGACGAGACTCTTGTGAAGGCTTGGAGAAATATTTAACTGGCATTAGTATAGTCTTTGGTACAGAGGCTTTCCATCTCAGAAACCACCTTCTCTAGCCTATAAAGGCATTTCCAGGCAGATTTTGGCTCAAAACATTAGCATCTAAAAGGGCCTAGGTGAGGCGCTGGGAGAAATTACCTGAGGGCATTTGACTCTGCCTGCTTCCCATAATAGTGGGAGGTCTAAGTTGCAGGGGTATAAAACTAGGCTGCTTCCTCTCTTGCACTCTCTCTTTTTGGGCTCTCTTTTGGGGCTCGCACTCTTCTTGGGAGTCTTGTCTTTGTCTCCTCTCTACAGGGCCTTAACACGTGGTGGCCACCATCTTGGCCTACACGTGGCTGGGATTTTAGCCGGGAATCCTAAGCACAGGGCTTTTTTCTATTGCTGACTTGTATGCCTGAACCTGTGATAAGTAAAGCCTTTTAAAACTGCATCGTATTCCTGAGTCTTCATCCATTCCCCACTGGCTTCGGAGGTAAAGGGAACTTGCTTCCTGGCACTGTTGGGGACCCCAGCGATATCCCTGACAGAGGGGTTTCTCAGCTTCTCTTGAGGATGGATTGTTCCAGAAGTGTGGCCAGAGTTGGTGGCAAAGAACACTGGTAGACAATATTTGGGGATCCTTGCTTCTAATTAGGAGAGTTTATCCTAATAAACAGGGCCTCCAGCAACTCCATGGACATTGAAGAGGAAGGAAAGAATTTTCCAAGTATTTGATTTCCAAACATTTTGTTACCTCCATCCAAAGAAAAGAGAGGGAGCCAGAGCAATAGTATGGCAGGGATGGTGCCTGCCTTGTATGTTGCGAACCCAGGTTTGATGCTCAGCCATCCCATATGATCCCCTCACATGGCCAGGACCGATGTCTGAGTACACAGCCAGGAATAACCTTTGAGTATTGCTGGTTGTGGCCCCAAAACAAAACCAAAAGGAACAGAGACTTGGAGTCCAATGTAAACTTGACAGCTAAGAAGTGAATGAAGTCTCTGGACCAGGCACAGAGCACAGACATCAGAAGTTTGTAGCTACCTAGAGAAATGCTAAGGCACTTCCCTTCGTGCAGCCAATGCTGGTTGGATCCAATGCGCTGCATATTGTCTCTGAGTCACACCAAGGGTTAAACACCACAGGATATGACTTGAAGACCTCCATCTGTAGCTGATGAAAGGACAACATGCTTTAGGTTCTGGTCAGTCAGGGTGACAGCTGGGCTACAGACAGAGATGCCACAGATTGAGGGCAGGCCAAGCATGGTAAGAGAGCACGTGAGAAACGAGAGATTGTCTTAATCTGATTTGCTTTTAGGACCCTAGGCACACCCTAAATGTCATCTCTATGTCTACATATTCTAGGCCAGCAATTTTTGGGGGTGGGGGAGAGGGAGCCTCCCAAGTGGTATTCAGAAAGCCCACGCATCCCCAACAGTGATTCCAGACCCACTGGGCCTGCAGTTCAGCAGATAAACACAAGGATGAGACATTGCTGTGGAAGTGAAGTGATGGGGACCCCTGGTTGATCTCTGCTCTGCTGGGACCTATAGAGTCACCCCAAGATGCTCAATGATCTCTATGACAGTGTCTGGTGATGCCAGGGTAGACTATGGTACTAGTACTCAAACCTCCTAACTGCTGTAATATTCCCTGGTCCTGAGTTGTTTTTATTTCCATATCTGTATCTGTCTAGTGTCACACTTGCAGGTGCTCAGAGGCTATTCCTGGCTTTGTGCTCAAGAGTTTTACCTGGTGGTGTTTGGAATTGAATCAGGGTCTGCCAAATGCAAAGCACGATCTTGATGTCAATACTATTTTTCTTTGACCTGAGCTGAGGACTTTTGTCTCTGGAAAAAAATAATTTAAATATTTCTGGTACAAAAACTCTCTATCATGGCGGAGCCTCCACCCTGAGATGTAACCAGGATGACAATGACAGCACCAGACTGGGGAGTGTTTGGGGTTACGAGTCAGGCCAGTAGGAATTCTGCTTTCTGCAAAGGGCACTAGAAGTGGGCACAGCCAGTGGCCCTGGCAATCCCGCATCAGCCGTGGCTGCTCAGGAGCCCACCTTTTCACTGCCCACTGACTCTTAGTACTTAGAATTTTGTGACCTCAGACTCAGCAAAGAAGGCAGGGGGTTAAGTGAATTGCACAGTCTGATTTCTCACCCAGGTAAAATTTAGAATTTGATAGACTGCTGCAGGAAGAATGGTGTTCTTTGAACAGCAGGAGAAAATGAGGTTGTGGTTTCTCAGAAAGCACATTTTTTTTGTCCTTATAATCTATAAGTTCTCAAGTAAAAAAGGATATTTTAGGCATTCCTTATGTACCTGAGCACACTGCTGAATGTTTGAAGCAAAGTCAAATAAGCAGAAGAGATGACCCTTGCTAAGTCCCATCCACTGGGAGTTAATTTTTCCAAATGCCGCATTTCTAGCATTACATAAATGCTATATATAACCGTCATGATATTTCTCTGTTTGGGTTAGGGTGGCTGTACAACAAATAGCTACCAACTCATCAGCTTGAAAATGACCATTATTTTTATTTATTTTGCTTTTGGGGGTCTCATCTGCTGCTGCTCGGGGTTATTCCTGGCAGATCTCAGGGGACCATATGGGATGCCAGGAATGGAACCCAGGATGGCCACATGTAAAGCAAAAGCAGCCCTCCCCACTATTGCTCCAGCCCCCAAAAATGATCATTTTATTTATTATGTGTACATATTCTGGTCAAGAATTTGGATGAAGTGGAAAAGGTGGTGCTGAAAAGTGGTCAAGAGTTACGTGTGAAACCGTATCAGCAACAGTATTGAAAACCACAGTGCAAACACACACACACACACATACATAATACATACATATATATGTATAATTTTTGAAGACCCTCTCATAGAAGCAGACTGGTGGGTGGGAAGCAAATGGGTTTGGGGACATGGGAGGGAAGTGGACGGCAGTGAAGGGATAGGTGTTGAAACATTGCAGGACTGTAACTCAATCATGAACAAATTTGTGATTTCACAGTGGCTAAATAAAAAAGTTTAATTAAAAAATAGGGGCTGGAGTGATAGTCTAGCAGGTAGGGCATTTGCCTTGCAAGGGGCCGGCCTGTGTCAGCCCGGGTTCGATTCCCGGCATCCCATATAGTCCCCGAGCACCACCAGGAGTAATTCCTGAGTGCAGAGCCAGGAGAAACCCCTGAGCATTGCTGGGTGTACCCAAAAAAACAAAAACAAAAACAAAAAGATAGATAGATAAATAAATTTAAAAAATAAAAAATTAAAAAAATAAAAAGAGTAAATGCTAATAATAGAAGGGAGAGAATTTGGGGCTAAAAGATACTATTCTTCTGAAACTCAATCATGGATACTTTGTAATTTACAGTGATTCAGTTAATAATTAAAAACTTAGAAAAAAGATAATATTCTTGAGCTGAACTTGGGAAGAATTAGCACTATAAGAACTTTTGATATTGGGGACAGAGAAAATATATCAGTAAGACATTTGCTTTTCGTAAGACCAACCCAGATTAAATCCCCAGCATTCATATTTTTCCCTGAGTACTACCAGAAGAGACCACCAAGAACAGAGTCACGCATAAGCCTTTAGCACTGTAGAGTATGGCCCTACCCCCATCTTCCTCCCAGAAAAAATAACATTTTGTTTTGTTTGGAGGCTACACCCAGAAGTACTCAGGGCTTACCCCTGGCTCTGAATTTGCTCCTGAAAGAACTTAGGGGACAATCTAAGGTACCCAGTTCAGCCACCTTACCTGCTGTACGATTACCCCAGCCCTCAAAAGGAAGCATTTGATGGCATTAAAATGTTAAGGAGCAATTGGTTTTGTTGTTATGAAGCAAAAGGTTCACAAAAATATTAATCAGTTGATTTTTTTCAACTCAGGCTAGAAAGAATATTTGATCAGAAGGGGAGTAGGAGTTACATGTATGCTTTAGAATAAGATGAGAGGGAAAACTTTAAGGTGAAAAGAGATACAAGGAGGACTTGTCCAGAAATGGTACAAATTGCTTCTGTTTAGGATACTTTGAGTTGGACCATGAGAAAAGGCTAGATAGGTATGATGGCACTACCTCTGACTGTGAATGGAATTTTGGAAACTGAGCTTTAGCCTATACATGGTACATTGATGGAATCTGAGTAGGAAACTAATATGATCAGTGCTTAAGAGATATGATTAATTTCAAGATGACAGATTAGAATGTGGTGAGACTGAAGGCAATAACGAGGATAATTATCAGGCATGATAATTATAGGCAGTTATAATTTTCAAAAGAGACATCAATCTTTTGGCTTAGTTATCTCCTTTTAAAAAACTCTAGTGGTCTGTACTTCATTCTATAAATTGATGTAATCATTGATACATTATATCCTTATTTATTCAGTAAGGATTTTGAGATGAGTTCAAGGCAACATAAAACATGAAAAATCACAAAAAAGATCAAGGCCAAGAGAAAATATGTACTTTATCAAGAGGAACTGGAAATTCTGGAGGAGCAGTGGAATATGCAAGTTCCTTTATGCTCACTACAGTGGTCTGCAAGTTTAATGCTGAGTTTTCAGGACGCTAAAGCAGAAATATTTGATCCCACGGGATGTCAAAAGATCACGTGGCCGCCCACCTACAAGATGGTCAGACTTCCTTGTCAAGACCCTGAAGGAACAGTTTGAGGCTCTTCATATTCCTGAAACAACCAGATGCCATTGGGCTGCATTGGCACGTGATAGGGTCCAATGGAAATGTTACTGGCGCCCACTCGAGCAAATCGATGAATAACGGGATTCAAGTGATCAAGTGAAGTGATCAAAGCAGAAAGGCAAACACAAACTGTTTGAAAGTCAAGTTTATCCACCAGGCAAAAGAATGTCATTTCTATTCCTTTGGTTGGGAAACTCCCCAACCAAAGGAATATAAATGATATTCTTTGGTGGACATGGGGAACTCCCACATTCACCAAAATAGCCCCTGGGCTATTCCTGGCTCTGCGCTTGTGGTCATAGTATGCTCAGGGGACCATAAATGGTGCAGGGGATTGAACCAGGGTTGGCTGCATGCATGGCAAGTGCCTTCCCTGCTGAACTAGCTCTCTGGCCATGACGTCTTTATAAAGGAAAAGCAGGACAACTGGTAGTGATGAATTGGAAGGTGGTTATCACATATAAATCCAGTGATATTAGTCATTTGTTTTTTTAAGGGGAGAGCGTGGATATTTTGATGAGAAATTATCTCATGAGAACAGTTGTGACAAAACTCTTCAAACCTCCTAAGGACAACGAAACAGCTGAAGGAGAGCCAGGAGCAGAGAGAATAAATCAGCCCCAGCAGCCTTGGGTAGGGTACAAAGAGAGATAAAAAGAGGCAAGGAATGATCTCATTCTCATTCTCTACCTCAGGAAGGATATAAATATCATGTGTTGATCACCAGTTTGAAAACATTTCAATGAGCTGGGGAGGTGACCCAGAGGGCTTTGCATCCTCCAGAACTTCCCCTGAGCACTGCTGAGTGTGTCCCTAAGCACTGCTGAGTGTGGCCCTGAGCACTGCTGAGTGTGTCCCTAAGCACTGCTGAGTGTGGCCCTGAGCACTGCTGAGTGTGTCCCTGAGCACTGCCCAGTGTGTCCCTGAGCACCGCCTAGTGTGGCCCTGAGCACTGCTGAATGAGGCACTGAAATTCAAGCCAAAACACTTTTGTAGGTTTGTTAATGTGATTTGTCTTTTATATATGCAGATTTAATGTATCACTATCACTATCTTCCCGTTCATCATCTATTTGCTAGAGCGGGCACCAGTAATATCTCCATATGTCCTGTCTCATGCTAGTAGAACCCAAAGGCATCTGCTTGCTCCAGGAACATAAAGAGCCTCAAACCATTATATTGAGGTCATGGGAATGACCTAATATAAATGTTACTGGTATTTGGCATATCAAATACGACATGAGCAGCTTGCCAGGCTTGCCGTGAGGGTGGCATACTCTTGTAGTCACCTCTAAATAAAGCATTTATTGATGAACCGCACAGCCGCTAGTGGCTGAGCAAGCCAGGCTGTGATAGTCTGGTCTGCTGGGTGGAGTTGTAATGAGAGGGAAGTCGGATGTGGAAAATGGCGGCCCTCATGGAGTAGGGGGCTCGTCTGGCTTGTTGTGAGGCTCTGCTGGGGTGGCAGGCCAGGGCTAGAACCCGCCATGCCTCCCAGGCGCCTCATGAGCAGCTGGGCACAGGGAGAGCAAGTAGCAGCTCTGCCCCATGTCTGAGAGTCTCTGGTTCAGCATACCTGGGCCAGATTGAAAAAAAACTGCTGCAGGGTGGGTGTCGATGATCCGGGCTGTGACAGACTGGTCTGCTGGGTGGAGTTGTGACGAGAAAGAAGTCCAGATTTGGAAAAACCGGCCCCCCATTTAATGTATAATGTTTAATAAATGAAAGGATTGTCGCTAAAACACCCTATTAGCGATGATATCCCAACTCCATACTTAACTACATTGGAGAAATCATTCCAAAGTCCATGAAAATAGATGAAATTTCTGAAACCAAACATGGTACTGTGCCTAATCTGTGAACTGTTACTAGCAAAACATTTTCCTTCAATAGTCATTTTTTCTTGCTTCTGTCTTTACTTTTTAAGATCAAGATCTTCATTTTTGAAATACAGTTATTCAAGGCAAATAGCCAGGGGATAATTTTCAGGGAAACGCACTTAAAATAAGACCTTTGACAGCCCCATACTGAGTGGGAATGATTATGCAGCACGCAGCCCTCTGAGTCTCTTGATCGACAGACTTTGCCCATCAGAAAAGCAACTGAAATCATCCATATACAAGCCTAAACTTCATTCACTTTTTTCCCTTTTGTCTTGGAACAATTCGATGCTGAAATTTATGACTTGTATTAAAAGCTTAGGAGTCTGCAATCCATAATTTGAAGTCAATTGCATCATTGTTAATATGGTTTTCCCCTCACAGGGCTTCCAAGAAATGCCTTTCCTCTCCTAAGCATTATATTTCTGGTAGACAATGTACTTTTAACATGAGACAAGAAAATTGGATTATATGCATTTCCTGGAGTCCTACCTAAGCTCTGTAGGGTACAATGGTAGATACTAGAGAGATGTAACAAAGGAAGTACGTGGTCTAGATAAAGTTTTGACAAGGACACAACCACCTCAATCCAAGAGCAGTGCAGATGGCTAAGGAGGTATGTGGATCAGGGTAGATGTAGGTAAGGTCGAGGCAAGATCTCTTCTGATTGGCATGCAAAGTTTAATATATAGAAACAGTAGACATAATGTCAGCAAGTGAGCTGGTCCCCTTTGACAACATACTTGAATAGACCTCTAGAAATAAGCGAACATCTTCAGCTCTGCTATACACTTAACAACTGAGGAAATTTTCACTGAATTGCAGACGTATTAACAGCATTATGGAAACCAATACCCAGACTATTCCTTCAGGTTGCTACTAAGAGGAAAATGGTCAGTTTCTCTTCCTGGGTCACTGAGAACTTTGCTTATAAGAAAATAAAGTTAAAATCTGCACCCTGATGGACAGGAGATCATGAACAGCCTCTCATGATCATGGTAGCTAGAAAGGAAGTCACTGAAAGTGTCTGAAAGTGGGAAGACTGTGGTGTGTCTGCATTCTTCTTATTCTCCACTTTTTTCTTACATTTTGGATCTCAGCTGGCAATGCTCAGGGATTACTCCTGGTTCTGTGCTCAGAAATTATTCCTGGCAATAAAAACAGACCTGTGGACCTATGGAATAGAATTGAGTATCATGACACCCAAGCTCAAACACATGATCATTTAATCTTTGAAAAAGGTGCAAAGAGTCTAAAATGGAATAAGGAAAGCCTTCTCAACAAGTGGTGTTGGGAAAACTGGGCAGCGACATGTAAAAAATGAATTTGGACCTGTGTCTGACACCATGCACAAAAATCAGATCAAAATGGATTAAAGATCTCAATATCAGACTTGAATCCATAAAGTACATTGAAGAAAATATAGAAAAAAAGCCTCCACGACATTGAAGCTAAAGGCATCTTCAAAGGTGAAACATCACTAACAAAACAACTAGAAGAAAAGATAAACATATGGGACTATATGAAACTAAAAAGCTTCTGCACCTCAAAAGAAACAGTGACTAAGATACAAAAAGCAGTCCACAGAATGGGAAAGAATATTCACCCAATACCCATCTGATAAGGGGTTAATATCTAGGATATATCAGGCACTGGTAGAACTTCACAAGAAGAAAACAAACAACCCTATCAAAAAATGGGGAGAAGAAATGAACAGAAACTTCAGCAAGGAAGAAATTCAAATGGCCAAAAAACATATGAAAAAATGCTCATCATCACTAATCATCAGAGAGATGCAAATCAAAACAACAATGAGATACCACTTTACACCACAGAGACTGGCACATATTCAAAAGAACAAGAACAACAAGTGCTGGAGTGGGTGTGGGGAAAAGGGGACACTCATCCATTGTTGGTGGGAATGCCGGCTGGTACAGCCTTTCTGGAAAACAATATGGACTTTCCTCCACAGACTAGAAATTGAACTCCCATTTGACCCAGCCATACCACTTCTGGGAATCTACTCTGGGAAGCCAAAAATACTCAGTGGAAACACCATACCTACTTTTATGTTCATAGCAGCATTATTCACAATAGCCAGAATCTGGAAACAACCAGAGTGCCCGAAAATCGATGACTGGATAAAGAAGCTTTGGTACATCTCCACAATGGAATACTATGCAGCTGTTAGGAAAAGTGAAGTTATAAAATTTGCCTATAAATGGATGGACATGGAGAAGATTATGTTGAGCGAAATTAGCCAGAAGGAGAGAGACAGATACAGAATGACTGCATTTATTTGCATAGCATAAATATATATGTACATATTATGATACCAATATCCAAGGTCAAGTGAAACATATATCAGGAGGTCTTGTCAAAGGTGGAAATTATCACAAACGTGTGGGTGTCAGAGGCTAGGTAAGACAGAAAATGGAACAGTGTGCTAACAATTGTCGAGGGTACTAATACCAACCTAGAACTGAGCATTAAATAGAGGCAAAAAGATACACATGACAACCCTTTAATGTATGTTCTGTAATCCATAGTCTGGAAGGGAAGGAGAGAGAGAAAGGGAAAGAAATAAAGAACCTGTCATGGAGGAGGGTTGGGGAGGGGGAGGGAACTGGGGATGTTGGTGGTGGGAGATGGGCACTGGTGGAGGGATGGGTGCTGGAACACTGTATGACCAAAACCCAAATATGAACTTTTTAATTGTATATCTTTGTAATTGTAAAAAGTAAAAAAAATAAAAAAAAATAAATTAAAAAGCATTCAAAAAAAAAAGAAGAAAAAATTATTCCTGGCGGTGCTCTGGGGGATTCCAGGGATCAAACCCAGGTCAGCCGCATGCAAGGCATATGCCCTCTCCACTGTGCTATTGTTTCAACCCCCTTTCTCCACTTCTTACAGCACACAGTTGAGGTAACCTCTAGATTCTTTTCTTGGTTATCTGTGATTCAAGGTAAGAAGTAGGCGAAGATAATCTGAACATTCAGGGAAGGAAAACCTTTACCATCCATAATAGTGTGGCCTTTGATTTAAGGCATGTCATCCATGGAGGTGATTTCTAGTGTAAGCTTTACTGATTTCTTGAGAAATGGCTGGTAAAGAAAGCATTAGCTCACAAATCCAAGTAATGGAAGAATGACAGAGCAGAGACTTTGGTGCAAATAAAAATGATTAAACACGCTCGCTGATCTTCACTCTAACACATCATTGACTGACGGGACATCTATAACCCAAATACTCTGAAAAGAAGGCTGAACATGAGAGGAGTAGCCTTGTACAGGATTGAACTATTGGTGAGATAGAATAAAAACCCAAAGAGACTGAATCCTTGAATTTGAGTAGGAACAAAGCAGTCGAAGTCAGCAGTCTTGGAAGATGTCTCCCTGCTTTCAGGGGAAGCTGAACCTTCATGAGTGTGTTGAGTTATGGGGAAAACTCCCCTAAGAGGTGTCAGGAGACCAAGTTCTCCCATTCATGCAGTTCAGGTTGTTCACTTATGAAACAGGAATAATATAAACTGTCATGAATCCCATAACAACTGGAACTGAGATAAAGAGGTAGGAGCTGCTTCTTCCAGAAGCGCAAAGAATATGCTTAAAGCATCGTTCTCGTTACTACAGAGAATACTTCTCTGGCACAAGCTTTCAGTCTTTTACTGACTCCCCAAACAGCTCGAGGGATGTCTACATGCTATTGGATATAGAAAGACACCGAGGATGAATGAGAGGAAGAATTGCATATAATCACGGCAATGACAAATGGTAGTATCCCGGCCCTCAGATTCATTATAAACATGATATACACACAGAGAGCTGGCGTGATTCCGGGATCCTTTGTAAATTCCTCTCATCTTGCAGGAGTGTCTCTCTGTTTCCTTATCTCCCTCCTCCAGGGAAAATCATCTTCATCATGGACCGCTTTCTTTCCCGGCACCACAGGAATTCCTGGTTTCTGCTCCCAACTCTCCTCTTCACTCTGATAACCCTTCACCCTCATTCAGTTGGAATATTGCACATGCAGCTATATTTCAGGTTTCTGTATGAGGATGGCCATTTAGTAGGTGCCTAAATATTCCTTCCATAAGAGATTGATGAAGGAAATTGAGCTGCAGAGAAATGAATTGAGTGGGTCAATGCCAGGTGGCACAGTGGACCTCCAGACACCCGAATCCATTATTCTTTCTACTATCTCACTGGGAGTTAAGTTTATTTCCTGTCCAAAATAATGGATTTTAAAGCAGAATGCTTTAATTAAAATCCATTAATTAAAACCTCAATGATTCCCTAACTTGAATCATGAATTGTAAAAATAAAATGATATATTATTTGTGTTCAGAGGGAAAAAATGAGCTGACAGGAACATGGAGATAGCTAACACAAGATTTGGGACCAATTAACGACATGAGAATGGAAGCTAAAAGCAATATGCAGATATTAGAGGAAAGGCTCAAGGCTAGTTGATATTAATTTGCAGCATATGGAAGACTTTATGTCAGTCCAGTTTGAAGAATAATTTTTCCTACTTAAATATGCAGAGTTCAGAATCAGTTCTTCCCTGCCAGGGAACAGTCATGCTAAAATAAACCAGAAGACGGGGAGGAAAAACACGAAAAGAACACCACAAAGTAAACAGAAGTTTTCACAAATGATGTGTAGGTGAGTTTGTAATGCAGAGGAAGAATCCAAAATGAAAACGCAAAAATGGGTTCATCGATAACGTTATGGGATCATTTCAAACGCAAAGCCACCACGAAGAGCATTGATTGATGGTATTTTTTCATGTCAGGGGAGAATCTGTTTTTTTGACATGTGTTTAAAGTAAAATAATCACTCTGCCACCTAGTGTTTGCTGAAGTTCATTGAAAAATGATACACCACAGCATCAAGGGAATGTGTCTCAGATACAGCATATTAGCTGCTTTTTAATTAAACATTTCATTATACCACCGTGAGACATACAATTAAAACGTTGCTCATGTTTGAAGGTTTCGGTCACATAGTGTTCCAGCACCCCACCCTCCACCAGTGCCCATTTCCCACCACCAATGTCCCCAATTCCCTCCCCTCCCACAGCCTGCCTCCATGGCAGGTTCTTTATCTCTTTTCTCTCTCT
Source organism: Cryptotis parvus (assembly GCA_021461705.1). Classification (NCBI taxonomy): domain Eukaryota; kingdom Metazoa; phylum Chordata; class Mammalia; order Eulipotyphla; family Soricidae; genus Cryptotis; species Cryptotis parvus. The sequence goes on from JAJIBD010009712.1 coordinate 43,906, forward strand.
CTCCCTCTCTCTCTTTTTCTTCTCTTACACATTGTGGGTTGCACTACATACACTTAGAAGCCATCATGTGCATTGTTTGCCTGTATTGAATGCTCAGTTCTAGGCTGGTATTAGCCCTTTGACATTTGTTCACACATGTTCCCTTCTCTGTCTTACCTAACCTCTGACTACCACATGTTTACGGTAATTTCCCCTTTTGGTAAGACCACCTGATATATTTATGTCATGCAAATAAATGCAGTCATTCTATATCTCTCTCTTTCCTTCTGACTAATTTCACTCAACATGATCCTTTCCATGTCCATCCATTTATAGGCAAAATTTATAACTTCATTTTTCCTAACAGCTGCATAGTATTCCGTTGTGTATATATACCACAGTTTCTTTATCCAGTCATCAGATCTCGGGCATACTGGTTGTTTCCAGGTTCTGGCTATTGTGAATAGTGCTGCTATGAAAATAAAAGTGTGGATTGTGTTTCTGCTGTGTGTTTTTGGCTTCTCAGGGTATATTCCCAGGAGTGGTATGACTGGGTCAAAAGGGAGCTCAATTTCTAGTCTTTGGAGGAATGTTCATATTGTTTTCCAGAAAGGTTGTACAAATTGACATTCCCACCAACAATGTATGAGAGTCCCGTTTTCCCGCATCCACACCAGCACTTGTTGCTTTTACCCTTTTAGATATGGGCCAGTCTATGTGGTGTGAGGTGATATCTCATTGTTGTTTTGATTTGCATCTCTCTGATGATTAGTGATGATGAGCATTTTTTCATATGCCTTTTGGCCATTTGAATTTCTTCCTTGTCAAAGTTTCTGTTCATCTCTTCTCCCCATTTTTTAATGGGGTTAGCTGTTTTCTTCTTATATAGCTGTACCAGTGCCTGATATATCCTGGATATTAACCCCTTATCAGATGGGTATTGGATGAATATTCTTTCCCATTCCATGGAGTGTCTTTCTATCTTGGTCACTGTTTCTTTGAAGGTGCAGGAGCTCTTTAGTTTCATGTAGTCCCATATGTTTATCTTTTCTTTTAATTGCTTTGTTAATGGTGTTTCACCTTTGAAGATGTCTTTAGTGTCAATGTCGTGGAGGGTTTTTCCTATATTTTCTTCAATGTACTTTATGGATTCAAGTCTGATATTGAGATCTTTAATCCATTTTGATCTGATTTTTGTGCAAGGTGTTAGACACAGGTCCAAATTCATTTTTTACATGTAGCTGTCCAGTTTTCCCAGCACCACTTGTTGAAGATGCTTTCCTTACTCCAGTTTGGACTCTTTGCACCTTTATCAAAGATTAACTGATCATGTATTTGAGGGTGGGTGTCAGGATACTCTATTCACAATTGTGCCACAGAAAATCAAATATCTAGGAATCAGCTTAACCAAGTGTGTAAAGTACCTATACAAAGAACTACAAGACACTGCTTCAAGAAATAAAAGAGGACATGAGGAAATGGAAACACATTCCCTGCTCATGAATGGGGAGAATTAACATTGTCAAGATGGTAATACTCCCTAGAGCTTTGTACAGATTCAATGCGGTCCCTATAAGGATACCCATGACATTCTTTAAAGAAATTGACCAAATACTCCTGAAATTAGTATGGAATAATAAACCCCCCCACGGATAGCTAAAGCAATCCTTGGGAAAAAGAAGATGGGAGGCATCACCTTTCCCAACCTCAAACTGTACTGCAGAGCAGTAGTAATTAAAACAGCGTGGTATTGGAGTAAAAAATGACCTGTGGACCTATGGAGCTCTTTTAACTGAGTCCATTTTCAAATCGCTTGGTAACCTGAAGAGTTAATATGAAATGCACTGGTAGTGGGAAAGTTAGAATTTAAAAAAAAAGAGTAAAACATATGGCCATTTGTGTTTATTGATTTATTCTCAAAATGCTGCTGCTGCTGAGTGACACCCTGCAGTGCTCAGGGGGGTGCTCCTGCTCTGTGCTTGGGATTTGTTCCTGGCAGTGCTCAGAGGGTCCACACAACACTCGGATCAAACCTGAGCCTCCTGTAGGCAAAGAATGTTCTCCAGTCCTTTAAGCCAGCTCCCTGGATTGAACAGGTTTGAGGGTTTCATTCATTCATTCATTCATTCATTCATCCATTCATTCGTTCGTTCATTCATTCATTCATCCATTCATTCATTCGTTCATTCATTCATTCATTCATTTACTTATTTATTTATTCATTCAATCGTTTGTTTATTTGTTTATTTGTTTTAGTGTTATTTTATTTGGGTGGGTTTGGGAGTCAGCCACACTAGTGATCAGGTCTTACTCCAGGCCTTGTGCTCAGGGATCACCCTAGTGGGGCCCAGGGAACCACATGGGGTGCTGGGGATTAAACCCAGGGTGCAAGCATCCTACCCACTGCACAATTGCTTTGACCCCCAGGTTCAAGTTTTTGATGGCAGTGCTTTGCAAGTGATTTTGTTTCTATCAGGAAGGTACTGTTGGTTGGTTCTTGCTGATATCAGCTGTGTTCATTTCTTGGATTTAATCCATTCTTTCATTATGCTTGATATTCAGTTATAACCACTTTTGAATCATTTATTAGCAAAATATTAAAAAATTATCTAGTTGTCAATTATTGTCACAAAGATCACCCTAAATATATGTAAGGCAAGATAACTATTATTTCATTTTACTCTCCTCTTCTTTTAAAATAGCATTGAGTTTTTAGCATCTTACAAATAGAACCAAGGAGAGCTTTTAAGGTATCATGATTAATGGATTTACCTGACATATTTCAATTTGATGTAATTAATATTTCTATGATGCTTCAATTGTTTCATCTTTGATTAGTGAGAGACCTCAGTTTTTCTCTTGAGAGCTTTTAGCATGCTCTTAGCTCATTTGGGTATTGTTTCAGGTTTAACTAGTACATTTCTTTCCCAAGACCAAGAATTAGCCACTTATCCAAGATGCCCTAATTTCTTCGTGAAAAATAGTATGTATAAACTGAAGCCTGGAAGCTTAGGGTACTATTTGCTACTCTGGTGAGCTATAAAACTCTTTTAAAGGACAGAAATATGACATGTATGTCATATGTATATGTATATATTTAATTGTATTAATATTCACATTTACATTTCCAATAAAAATTTTAGAATTATGGATTTTTTTTTGCTTTTTGGGTCATACCCAGAGATGCTCAGGGGTTATTCCTGGCTCTTCACTCAGGAATTACTCCTGGTGGTGCTCAGGGGACCATATGGGATGGCGGGGATCGAACCCGGAGTCGGCCAAGTGCAAGGCAAACACCATACCCTCTGTGCTATCACTCCGGCCCCTAGAATTGTAGAATTTTATCTTAATTATTTGATTTATTTTAATATTGAAAATCTTACCAACAGGCTCACACTTTTATTTTTTGCTACATAATAATAGTTATAGAACATAAAGAATACAGTAATACCAATAGTAGTAGCAAAAAGATGATTGCTAAAAACAGTTTAGATTTATTGGTGGAGGAAGGTCACACTAGTGAGATTGATGTTGGAAAACTGTATGCTTGGAACAGCTTTGTAAATCACAGTGTTATAATAAAACATTAATTTGGTTTTAGGGTATTCTGAAAGGGTATATCTGTGGACTCCTGTATTTCAGTCACTTGAAATACTTTCTCAAATGCAAATCAAAACAACAATGAGGTACCATCTCACACCACAGAGACTGGCACACATACAAAACAGCAAGAACAACCAGTGCTGGCGTGGATGTGGGGAAAAAGGGACTCTGATCCACTGTTGGTGGGAGTGCCGACTGGTCCAGCCCTTTTGGAAAACAATATGGGCATTCCTCCGAAAACTAGATATTGAGCTCCCATTTGATCCAGCAATAGCACTCCTGGGAATATACCCGAGAGACCGAAAAACACATAGCAGAAACACTATCTGTACTTCTTTATTCATCTCTGCGCTATTCACTATAGCTAGAATCTGGAAACAACCCAAATGCCGAGGAACAGAGGACTGGCTAAAGAAACTGTGGTTCATCTACACTATGGAATACTATGCGGCTGTCAGAAAAGATGACATTATGAAATTTACCTGCAAATGGAGGGACATGGAGACTATCATGCTGAGTGAAATTAGTCAGAAGGAAAAGGACAGATATAGAATGACTGCATTCATTAATACGACATAAATAGATACCAGTGTTTTACTAAATGTGGGAAATGGTAATGGCAGATTAAGACTCACCATTGAATATACACAAAGAGACTTAAGTGATAAACTCTAAATATCTGCAGGGCTAGCCACAATGTAAAAGAAGAGGCAGAGAGATGCAGAGACAGAGAGAGAGACAGAGAGAGAAAGAGAGGAAACTGGGGTACCTGCTATTAAGGCAGCATGGGGGTGGGCAGGAGGGGGTGGGGTACATTGGTGGTGGAAATGGGGCACTGGTGGAGGGATGGGTGCTGGTATACTGTATTACCAAGAACCAATTATGATCACCTTTGTAATTGTATGTTTCACTGTGGTATAATAAAAAATTAAAAAAAAGAAATACTTTCTCAAGAAGAGCAAGTATCCAAAAGAACAAGAACAACAAGTGCTGGCGTGGATGCGGGGAAAAGGGGACTCTCAACCATTGTTGGTGGGAATGTCAACTAGTACAGCCCTTTTTGGAAAACAATATGGACGGACATTCCTCCAAAGACTAGAAATTGAGCTCCCATTTGACCCAGCCATACCACTCCTGGGAATATACCCTGGGAAGCCAAAAATACACAGCGGAAACACCATCCCCACATTTATGTCCATCACTTGATCACTTGATCACTTGACATCCCGTTATTCGTTGATTTGAGCAAGCAGGCGCCAGTAATATTTCCATTTGACCCTATCACGTGCCAATGTAGCCCAATTGCATCTGGTTGCTTCAGGAATACTAGAGTCTCAAACCGTTAGTTCAGGGTTTTGACGAAGAAGTCTGACCATCTTGTAGGTGGGCGGCCAGGTGATCTTTTGACATACCGTGGGATCCACTGCGGTAAGGCTCTAGTCCAGCAGTTGTCTCCAAATTGCATTATATGTCCAGCCCATCTGATTTTTGATGCCTTGGCAAACGAGACAGCGTCCCTGACTCTGGAAAAGTGACGGAGGTCAGAGCTCGGATTCCTTCTCTCTCACTTGAGTGAGGCGTGATATTCTAAGCATAGCTCTTTCGTGATATCCCAAGCATAGCATCATTTTGATGCTATGATTTATGAATAGCAGCACTATTCACAATAGCCAGAATCTGGAAGCAACCAGAGTGCCCGAGAATCGATGACTGTATAAAGAAGCTTTGGTACATCTACACAATGGAATACAAGGCAGCTGTCAGAAAAAAATGAAGTTATGAAATTTTCCTATAAATGGATGGACATGGAGAGGATAATGTTGAGTGAAATTAGCCAGAAGGAGAGAGACAGATACAGAATGACTGCATTTATTTGCACCACATACAAATATACATATATATATATATGTACATATTACGATACCAATATCCAAGGTCAGGCGAAACATGGTCTTGTCAGAGGTGGAAATTATCACAAAGGTGTGGGAGTCAGAGGCTAGGTAAGATAGAGAATGGAACAGTGTGCTAACAATTGTTGAAAGTGCTAATACCAACCTAGAACTGAGCATTAAATACAGGCAAAAAGATACACATGACAACCTCTTAGTGTATGTATTGTAATCCACAATGTGGAAGGGAAGGAAAAGAAAAAGAGAGAGAGAGAGAAAGAGAAAGAAATAACCTGCCATAGAGGCAGACTAAGGGAGGGGTTAGGGAATTGGGGTCATTGTTGGTGGGAAATGGGCACTGGTGGAGGGATGAGTGCTGGAACACTGTATGGCCGAAACCCAAATGTGAACATCTTATGAACATCTTTGTAATTATATATCTCACGGTGGTATAAAATATTTTTTAAATTAAAAAAAATGGTCCATATATGATGGTTGCTTTGAATGTTTGGAGGGATGCAATAGTCTTGCCTCTTATGTTGTGTTATTCCATCATCCGTGGAAGGAAATATCGCTGTTTCACTGTCTGTCCTTACACTTTTCTTCCCCTGGAAAAGGATTGTCTTTGATGTCTAAAGGTTTTTTCTTTCTCTTACTCAAGTTCCACAGATTAATAAACTACGTCTCATTTGGGAATCGTGGGTTGCTTTTCCACACTGGCTGGTGTGCTTCATAAATGCGTGGTCTCAGAGCACCTTTACAGCCATTTCCTGACTGAGTTCCTCTCCTGACTTCCCCTACTGATTTTCTTCTCGGGGACTCATCACATCTGTGTTGCTCTCTCAGTAATAATTTATTGCTTTATCCCAATCCTT